>JAAGNO010017102.1:58211-75747 GCA_033439905.1 Ceryle rudis
TGCTCTGGTCAGACCTCACCTGGAATACTGCGTCCAGCTCTGGAGCCCTCAGCACAGGAAGGACATGGACCTGATAGTGAGGGTCTAGAGGAGGCCACAAAGATGATCAGGAGGCTGAAGCACCTTTCTTACTATGACAGGCTGAGCAAGCTGGGATTGTTCAACCTGGAGAAGGCTCTGGGGAGACCTAACAGCCACCTTCCAGTACCTGAAGGGAGCTTATAAAAAGACTGCAGTGGGCCTGTTTACAAAGACCTGGAGTCAAAGGATGAGTGACAATGGTTTTAAATTAGAAAAGAGTGGATTTAGATTAGATGTAAAGAAGTTCTTTACCATGAGGGTGGTAGGACACTGGAACAAGTTGCCCAGGGAGGTGGTTGAGGCCCCATCCCTGGAGACATCCAAGGTGAGGCTTGACAAGGCTCTGAGCAACCTGGTCTTGTTGAAGATGTCCCTGCTTTCAGCAAGGGGGGTTGCATTAGATGACCTCTAGATGTCCCTTCCAACCCAGACATTTCTATGATTCTATGATAAGTAGAGAGAAACAGAAGGTCAGGACGTTGATAGCCATGAAGTTAGTGTGTGGTAACAAGAGACCTTTATACCCAAGCCTTTAGCACTGAAAAGGGGGCAGTGGAGAGCTGTGCTTTACTGGTGGTTGTTTTTTGAAACCATTGTGTTCTGTTAGGTCTTTGTTGGTATCTAGACTGGCATTACCAAGGCATGTTTCATAAACATCAGGAGCATTCTTACTTTTGTTCTTCATAAAGATGAACAGACCAAGCACACTCTTAAATTCTGAGTATACCATGGACAAGTCTGGTCCTGTGGCCCTGTCTCCAGCCTTCAACATTATCTGCTATTCTGTGCTGAGCTCCCTGCCCAGTGCTCTGCCCATACCTCTCATCATAGCTGCACAGCCTCTCTATCCTGTGAGCCTCCAAGGAGGCAGTGCCCAGCTTGCTGAAAGGTGGGCTAGCTTAAAGATGGGAACTGGGGGCATTCCCCACTGGGAGCATACCTTCTAGATATATAAATAGGAAATCCTTCAGATATCTAATCAAGATATTTATTTTTTCTTTCTGTATATAGTAGAACAAGAGTTATTTGATGATGATGGAGTACCTTTTGCCATGTATTTCAAGAATAATCTTTCACTACTCTTCCTATTCCACATGTATGTATTTCTTAAGGGCTCCAGATGACTTTTCAAAGCCTCCACATCTAAGGAGTTAGCTTAAAGGAAGGGGGGGAGGAAGAAAAAAAGTTAAATTTATTCATAAAAAAGGGGATTCTGTGGTTAATGAAGCAGGTTTTAAATAATTTTTCCATAAGAAAGCAATTAGAATGAAACATTTCAGAGAAAAACGTTGATTTTTTTTTTTTGTAATAAAGCTTATTTCTAAATTAATGTAGAAAGTATAATTTTTTTCTGCCCTTCCATTTTTGCCCTCTATTTTTCTGTAGGGATTTTTTCTTCTTTCCTTTTTTTTTCTTTTACAGTTAAGCTGCAAGAAATGGTAACACTTTCTCACTTTCAGGAAGATTTGCAGACCATCTGCCCTTTCCCTTGGCATAGTCTCAAGGGGACAGCAGTGGAGGTGGGCTGAGGGACCATGCATCTCCTGAAGGGCCACGTTTCCAGCTTTCTTGGTTTTCCATGGGCCTGGGCACAGGAATGATCTGAAATGAGCAGCCAAAACAATCCTCCTTTCCCTGAGCCAGAGTTCTTCCCCAGGGCACTGGCGCTCTCAGCTGATCAGTTCTCCCCAGGATCCCTCCCCAGTGTGAATGCTAATTAGGAAGGGTACAGGCAACTGATTTATAATATTCTTGAAAATCTGAATAGATTGCTGTAACGATCAGAATTAATTACTCTTTTCAAGATTTTATGTTTCCAAGCTTCCCTTTTTCCTCCTCTTCCATCCCCCCACCTCCCATCCCTGCCAGCCAAGTCGTCCTCTTTTCCCTCTGGAGTCCTTCTACTTTGGCTCCCAGCCAGCTCTCTACAATAAAGTCACATGCTAATCAATAACACTTTTATTGAGAGTGACAGACAGGAGCTAACTGCACCAAAGGAGTAACAAGCTCGGCCAGTAGTAAATGCGCTCTTCTCAAATCCCAGCCCTCGTCCTTTGCTTGCTGCCTCCTCAGCTTCCCTTCAATATCTGTCTCAGGCTTCTACTCCTCCCTTCAGACCTGGAGACGCAGTGATTTTCTGATGACCCTGCCTAAAGTGACGGTCGCCTCCAGGCCTGCTGACAGGAGGCATTTGGTCCCTGGGATTTCAAGATCCTTCAGCCTTGACTGCTCTGCTTTAGTACACTGGTGCACAGGGGCACGTAGCTATTCTTGTTTTGGTTGAATGCAAGCCTGCTTCTGTGAGCGAGGCTGAAATATCGTGGGGTAAGAGCAGATGTCTGCAGAGTCAGTCCTATATTAGGCATGTCCCACAGCAGCATGTTCATTTCCCAGGACCATTGAAGTCTTCTGCTAACACCAGACCTGTCTGACACAAAGATAAGGATCGGTGCAGAGCTCTGCAGTGATGCAACTAAACCAATATAACTGCACCTGAAAAGAACTGAGACTATTGTGGGTGGGAGTGAGCCCACCTCATGGCAGGACTCTGAAGCTTACAGCTGTGGCCAGGACAGTGCTATTGCTTCCTCGCTGTGATTAAATATGACCCTCACTCGTTTCTCTTCTGACTTGGTATTGCAGCTGCTCATGGGCAGGGGTGCTGCTCTGGGAAATTACTGTCTTTCCTGCATCTGGAGATGCTCTGGCAGGGCAGGGGAGCAGAGTGATCAGAAGTAGCCTTCAGCATCCATCTCCAGCAAAACTGACTCTCTCTGCTCCTGAGGGCAGGCCCTTTCTTCTCAAGCATGCTGCTGCTCTGGCAGAGCTCCTGTTGTTTGCCATGACTCATTCAATAGTACATTAAAGCAGGTCTAAGACAAACTGAGAGGCTAATTGTTCCCAGACGGTGAGAAGATAGAAGCTGTCATAAAAAAACATTGCTGGCCATTGCTATAGCTGCTTTCCTGAACCAGGCAAAGCTTGGTTGGAATGGAGGATCAGCGTAATAGGATCAAACTTTCTGATGTGCCTGCAAGAATGACACATCATCCTCTTCCATGCCACCTACACAGCCCCTTGCTTTGCCAGAGATGTGGTCAGCTGCAGATGTGCCTCATCCTTATTGCTGTTTCTACTTAGCAGGCAGAGAAGTCTTGCCTTCTGGTGCTAACTACCCTCATTTCCCCGGGCAGTGCAGAGCCACCCCGCACCTCTTGCCTTGCTGACCGACGAGCATCACTTCTGCCTCATATAAAGGGGATGTTGGTCCCCACCTTCTATTACATGTCCCCTGATGCACTGTCATAGCCCAGTGCAGGCATGCCAATAGATCTGGTGTTATGCTTGCCTAGGGTAATACAAAACCCAAACCAGAGCAGGTTAGCAGAGCCAACTCTGCGTTTTTAGAACACTGTCTGCTCTCTCCATGCCACCTACTTACAGGATGTTTGACCTATCAACGGTCCTCCTGATTCTAGCTCAGGTATGTTTTGAAGGGAGTAGGATTAGTTGAGGGCTTCCAAAAGAAACCTCTAAGACTGCAAAAGAATTCTATGTAATGTAATAATAATTATAACTCTTCTTAATAATTATTTCTTCTGTCAGAAGTATAAGAACCAAATTTGCATGTTGTTAAAAAAAAATATTTTTCATTATAAACTTGTAATTTCTTTTATGGATTTCTTAAATGTTCTCTGTCATTTTTGAAAAAAAAAAAAACCCTCGTCATTTCTGGCAGGACGCTATCCTATAAAAACTGGAAAAAATGCAGTAGAAAAAAAATTTAAAAACAGAGGTCAGGTCTGATAAGGGTTTGTTGTTTTTTTTTTTTTTTCAGTTTTTCAGTGTATTTGCTGGGGTTGTAACGTATACAGATCAGGATCTTTGGCCTTCTAAAGGATGAGTTGAGATCAGTTTTGTGGATCCTTTACTGAGTTAGTAAATCATTTATTGTGATGTTCTGTTGTACATAACACAGTAATAGAGCTTCATAAAATATAAATAGTACAAAATACTTTGGTTCTATTAACAACCTGTAACTGATGCACTTGAACTCTTTCTCATTTTCCTTTTTAATTTCTCTGTCTTGTAAAGTGAAGTGGTTTATGATTGCAAATAAAAATGAATTTTGTGAATCTCATCTTAATTTTATCCTCTCAAAACCATAGTTTCACCTTCTGCCTTGTATTTTATAGTCTCAGCGCAAGGAAGGCTGAGGGCAAGAGGGAGAGGAACTGGGTGCTGGGAGAGCCAGGGAGATGTGACAAAGGACGAGGAACTGGCTGAATAGTAGCAGAGAACCCAGCCCCTGGCAGAGAGGGGTCTGGACTGAGTCAGGATGCTGTCAGTCGCAGAATCTTGTGACCAGTCTTGCTTAGACCTGTTCTTGGCTCATGCTAGGGATATTGATCCCTGACTTCCACGAATTGCTAAATCCTCTTTCAAATTAAAATAAGTGAATAAATAAGCAGAGGTGGAAATGCAGGAAGCACTCCATTTCAGATTACTTTGCAGATCAGGAGCCAAGTGAGAAATCTGTAAGTCATTGAGATTTACTTGCAACAGCGGGACTTAAAGGGGTTGCTTCTGATAATGGACCCAGACCCCTGGTGACTTCCTCTGGGGAAGGTTTGCTACACTTACCTATTGAATCCCTTCTTTCACTTAGATTCAGAAATCCATTGTGCTGAGTGTGGTTGCTGGCAACCCCCAAAACCACTTCTTCCTCTTTTCCACCTTCCTCCCCATGATAAGGCATAGCCTCAACTCTTTCTGTATCCCTTGAGAATGTTTCATGGCTTCAGCTTGGGATATCTCAAAACACAGAATCACAGAATGTTAGGGTTGGAAGGGACCTTGAAAGATCATCTAGTCCAACCTGCCTGCCAGAGCAGGATCACCTAGAGCAGATCACACAGGATTGCATCCAGGCAGGTTTTGAATGTCTCCAGAGAAGACGACTCCACAACCTCTTTGGGCAGCCTGTTCCAGTGCTCCGTCACCCTCACAGTGAAAAAGTTTTTCCTAATGCTTTTGTGGAACCTCCTATGTTCCAGTTGACATCCATTGCCCCATGTCATACCACTGGACATCACTGAAAAGAGCCTGGCTCCATCCTCCTGACACTCACTCTGTATACATTTATAAACATTAATGAGGTCACCCCTCAGTCTCCTCTTCTCCAAGCTAAAGAGGCCCAATTCCTTCAGCCTTTTCTCTTAAGGGAGATGTTCCACTCCCTTGATCATCTTTGTGGCTCTAAAACAGGGAATGGTTTTTTTTTCCTTCTATAATTGGACTATAGAGGTGGTGCAGTGGTGGGGAATATAGGGACCATCTGATGTTTCAAACCAACCTTACCATTTGTGGAGATTCCTTCAGCAGGCTTTGATCAGAATGTCTGTCTCCTTCTGAAGTAGTCTCCTTGGAGCTAGGCTGTGACATCTGTTTGTAAGTGTTCTCTGCAGAGAACTTACAGTGCTTGTACTTGTGCTGGTCTACAGATGCTGCCTGTGAGGGACTTTTCAAGGGCTGTTGCTGAGCTTCAGATGGTTTTGTTTGTTTGTTTTCCTCCTCAGTACCGGGCAAAGACAGGTGTGGTGGGTTGACCTTGACCTTGTCTGGGCACCAGGTGCCCACCAAGCCAGACTATCCCTCCACACCTCTCAGCAGGACAAGGGGTAGAAAATAAGATGGAAAAAAATTTGTGGGTCTAGATAGAGGCTGTTTAATGAAAGAAAAGTAAAGGACACATGTGGAAGTGAAGGAAAAACAAGATTTTTTTTCATATTCCCATCAGCAATCAGTGTCTGGCCTCTTTTGGGGGAAGCAGGGCTCCAAATGCATAGTGGCTGCTCTGGAGGACAAGCAGATGCTGCCCCTCCTCCTCCTTTTCCTAGCTTTTATCATTGAGCTGACATCATATGGTATGGAATATCCCCTTGGTCAGTTGGGTCAGCTGTCCCAGTCGTGTCCTCTCCCAGGATCTTGTCCACCCCACCCCACTGCAGGGGGAATGTTGGGAAAAAATCATCCTTGATGCTGTGAGAGCCCTGCTCAGCAGTAGCCATAGCATGGGTGTGTTACCAGCACCTTTCTAGCTCCCAGTAAAATGCACAGCACTATGAGGGCTGCTATGGGGAAAATTAACTCCATTAGGTGGGCCATCCTAGGACAGAAAAATAAAACTAAGGGTAAAAAGCCTTTCTTTTCTCCTACTGTCTTCCTGCAGTTTAACTGCCAGGGAGTGGAGAATTGAAGCTAAACCAACCTAGCTTCTTCTTAGAGCATCTCCATTGTGTTCACCTACTGCTTGTTAATTGCCCCCATTGACAGTTTTAACTCTGAGAAGTATAAGAATATGTCCCTGTGGATGGAAGAATAGAATGGTGCTTTCCCTCTAACTAAAATAAAATACAAACTGATGCTTCAGGGAGGTGTTTGTTCAGGTGAACTTGCAGTCCCAAGGCAGCCTTTCCCCAGGCAACTGAGTGGACACAGTCTGCCATAAAAGATACCAGGCTGAGTCCAACTAACAATTTTGCCTCTCAGTAGTGCATATGGGAACAAATTGATGGGAGGGGATATACCATGGCACTGTGGGAATGGGAGGGAGCAGATAAATTACAACCCAGCACCACAGAGAAGTGCAATTATCATTGAGCTGCAACCTGCTGATCCCTCCGCTTTATCTCTCCGTTCCCTTGGCTTTCTGGACTGGAGGAAGAGTAAAATGGTGCTCAATAACCTGTAAGCATGCTGATACCCCAGCCCCACCTGCTGATACCCCAGCCCCACCTTGGCTCTTGCCTCTCAAGATCTGTACATCTCCAGTTCTTCAGATGATCACTCTTGTACCTTGTTGCTTTCCTCCTCTCTGTCTTTACACGAACATTGTTTTCATGTCCTGGGAGATATGTGGGCAATGCCCTTACAATCCTTCTCAACAAATGGGTGAGGGGCAGCCTTGTGGATCACTGAAAGCACTTTGTCATTGCAATGTATTAGTTAAATCTCTCAGATTTTAACACCAGGTCTAGGAGGGTATGTGTGCACGTATGCACATGAAAATCCTTGCTGACGTGTCATCCCTTATTGAGCAAAATATTGACAGGTTTGGAGATGGAGAGGAGACAGGAAAAAAACATTGTGTGTTTCTGGAGTATTAAAAGGCCTCTGCTTTCTGCATTCAGCACCTTGCTTCGTCTCATTCGTGCACGTGTGCACAAACACCCCCTGCCACCCCTACAACCACTTCCTTGCACAGAGCCAGAGCCAAGGAGAGTATATATTTCCTCATCGTGGAACAAAATCTTTTTTAGAAAAAGAATAAAACTTCATTAGAGTATTAATTCAAGGCTTTTATTTTTTATAGTCCCCTTTTTATCATTTTTATCGCTAGGTTTAAAAGGAGGAGATTCCCTACATTAGGGAGGCAGCGAGCTGTTTTACATGGAGTATCCAAGTGTCATTTACTAGCATCAACTTTGGGATGGAGGCTGGTTGCTTTTGTGCCTGACTCACTCATAGTGCCACTTTGTGCTTTGATTTGGTGCTGTCTGAAGCTGCTTTTGTGCTGTGTGTTTGCCCTGTTACCGTCCATGTATCTTGTCTGTCACGAGGAGCTGGAACCACAGTATTTGTGAATTCCCACCTGTGTAGTGCTTGTTAATTGTTTCCTTCTTCACTTTTTATAACAGAGGCTGAAGCTCAGAGTAGTTGTGAGACAGCATTTCCTCACTCATCCCTGTGCAGTGACTCTTGTAAGGTAGAAGTTACACATGTCAACATCTACCTAATAACAACATGTGAATTGTGCAGAGCCCTGAGCTCTCTGTGAGGGAAACATGACCTTCATTATAATGATACAGTTGACATTTTCCCTGTGACACTTATTGTAACATCATTGCTTCCTGTTGGCATCTGTGGGCTTATCAGGCAGCTTGTTCAAGCAATCTGGAGTTGTGATGAAACCAGGCAGGAAGAAGGAGGCTGAGATTTGAGGGGGAAGGAGGAGGGAGGGGGCTGTGTGTGGAAAGAGGATTCTTTAGAGTATCAGAGCACACAGAACATTTATCAATAGGAGCTAATCAAATTCTCTCCCCTGTGTGCCCATCTCCTTGTTGTGGATTCACAAGCACCCTGCACTGCAGAATCTAGCATCCCTACGGCTTGCTGCTTGCCATTGGCAATCCTGGTACTGGTGGCAGTGCTGCTCCCAGTAGTAGAAGCCCTAGCTTTCCTGGGCAGTCAAACTCAAGGAGAAGGAAGTCCAGGGGCCCCTGTTTTGTTTTTCAAACACCTTGGAAGCAAGGCTGACTTGGACATCCCATGTCTATGCTAAGGTCAATGGTACAGTATGCTGAGTAGTGTGTGTGTGTTGAGTTAATCTAGGAGATGTGGTCCACTTTCAAAATGCTTGCGTGCTCTTCTGCTGATATGTAGTAGCTGGCTAGGATTTGACTTATCTTGAGGGAAAATCAGGCCTCAGAGTGGTCAAAATCCAGAATCGAGTGTGCTGACCCAGCTCCATGAGTCTTTTTTCTCTTTTTGTTTTACCTCCCCAACCCTGTGGTTTTTTTCCTGTCTTTTAGAAGAAGCCCTAAATGTATCCTCACAGTGAGGAAGTCAATGGTTGCAATAGTAGGGGTTTGGGACTGGTATCTATGCTGAAGTTGACTACCCATGGGCCACCTAATGCTTGCCCAAAATAAGGCTTTGCATGTTAAGTGCTTCTGGTCACCTTTGGTGGGGGTTGGTAAAAGCTGGGTTACTCTACAGAACAAAGGCTTTCTATCCTATTATGAAATCCCCGAGCATTTCCATTTCTTGTTGAAACTCCTGAACTTAAGCCTTGAATCCAAACTCTGCATCTACTCATAGTGAGTCTACTGCAAAGTCCTGCACTTTTGCTCCTAATCTACAGTCTGTAAACATCAAATGTGCCACTAACTCATTACAACTTAACTGATGCTGCAATTTTTGTGTCAGGGCTGATGAGAGGACTAAAATTAAAATTCTCAGCAGTGGGCAAGTAGGCACATGTATCTCCTGCCCCTTTTCTGTTCTCCAATACACTCCTCTATATTACTTTCAGATGCAACTGTTGCCAGGGCAAAGCAAGCCCTGCACACTATGTTTTACTTGTGACAGCATCCTTGGCAGGTTAGCTGAGAGAAGAGTAGAGCAGAGTGAAGTGGCTCCTTCATTTTTCATGGGAGTATAGGATCTGACATAGAATATCAGACTCTGCCTTCCTTAATGGCCAAATACGTGATATTTCAGAGGAGAGCAATATCCTGCCAATAGAAAATATATTTATTGGTACAGCCTCCTGACAGGGGTTTTGGATTGAGCTGCCTGATGGGCAAGAGGTAGGGTGAAAGCTACCACAAAGAAGCAGGTCACAGGCTCTGCAGGTCTCAAAGGAATGCTGCAGGCTTGAGACTCCCTTCCTGAGCCCCACGGAAAGCACTCTGCTTCCTGGGGCATGAGATTCATTAGCCTCGCTAATTATTTTGACTCCCACAGCTACATACATTATTAGCAAGCGTCATATATTTCAGGCATAAGATGCAGTTTTGGGGAAACCCCCCCAGTTCTTAGTTACTGTTCACCCGGCTTGATCCCCTCTTGTGGGAGGGAATCTCCCACATTGCTAATATGTGGTTTTACGGGCTATGATATTTGCGTGGGGTGGAGGTGATGGGATATATCTTTTATTTCATCTGGAGGGCAAATAGCTTAGGCTTATGAGAGATAAGTAGAGGTAAAACACCCTGTTATTTTAGCATTAGATGGCACCTTGGGCCTTTTAGCTTCAGTAACACTGTATTCTGTCTCCATGGGAGAGGACACTTTGTTCCCTCATATACAAAGAGCATCCAGAGGTTTTCCCTGTGAATGTCTTTAACGAGGAGAGGAGAGCAGCGTGAGATAATTCAAGTACAGGACAATAAAGCATTATCCATTTCAAATACAGTATTGCCACAGCCTCAACATTAGAACAGGGTTTTGGAAATTTTGCACTGTTGACTCTCACAATTTTATCAGCAGTCCTTAGTCTTCTTTAGTCCTTCCATATTTAGTTTCAAGCTCAGCTGCCTCATAGGGATGTGAGCAAGAAGATGAATTTTCCTCTTTCATTGTTTTTTTGGGGAGTAAAAGTGAGGAGGGCTTGAAGAAGGTTTTTTACTATAATATTGTGATGGAAAACTGAAAATACTATCTAAATATAACCTGATGATTCAAAACCAACAAATTGAGAAACTAATTTTCATGGTTTTGGGAGGCTAGACTCAGGATTTCTGATTGCTTGAACTGCCAGTACAGGGAAACAAAGACAGACTATTTAGAAACAAAGGTGCCTTGATTTCAGAGCTGTTTCACACAAAAGAAATAAAACATTACTTGCTTTTCACTGTTCCTTCAAAGACTCATGGCGTGTGTTTTCCAACAGCCAGCAAAGGCTGGACGTATCTCCCTTCGTAGGGTGTTAGTACCTGTGCAACTATCTGCACATTGTATGACAGTCACTTCACTGCTCTTCTGTGCTCAGACCCTTGGTCTTGAAGTTGTGACTGCTACATCACAGGTTTGTGCTTCCTCTTAGGATTCATGGAGAGGAGGAGGGTGGGCCGGGGTGAGAGAGAGGTTTTTCATCTGTTCATTAGAGGGCAAGATTAGCATTATTATTGATTATTCCTGTATTACGGCTGCTGGTGGCCTGTAGTATTCCAGAAGTCAGATTGCCAGCAGCACTTAATCAATGCCGCTGATGGTTCCATGTTATCAGTCTGTAGCCATGCAGACATTTGGTATATTATAAAGTCAGAGTACCCTTTAATAACTGCCTTGCAAAAGTAGGGCATTAGTGTTTTCCAAGTGACAAGCCTGTCTGGAAATGCAATCGTGTCTTTAGCTGTAATGCTACGGGAGCGATAGCCAAGTCATACTTTGGGCAGAAAGTAGCTACAAATTAACCATACAATTGCAAATGGGCAAAGCAATTAAGTGCAACCCATCCTCCAGGCTGCAGGAGCCTTAGCGCTTGTCACTGATGTAGACGTATCTACCTGTGGAGCTCTCCAGCTGGAACGTGTGTTAACAACCTCTCTGTCCTCTTCCTCAGCGTTCACGGACAACTTTTCCTAGGCAAAGTGGTATCCACCTAGCTCTATCCTTAAAAGCAATGTTTGAGCGCAGATCAGGACCCTCCCCCTTGTTACAGAAGAAAAAGTGGCACTGAGAACAGTCAGACAAAGCAGTGGAGAAATCTCCAAGCTAGCATTAAACAAAGGTTGGCTTTGAACCAGGACCTGGACACAGTAGCCTAGGCCTAGCACTGTATTAAGCCGGCTGTGTGGCTTTGGGAGGTGAGGTTGCAGCTCTCCTGTGCAGCAAGGAATCCAGCCTGCGTGGAGCCAGCTCCAGGACCTCTGATGCTGCACTGGCTGTATTGCTCCATCTAGGTGTGCGGAGTTTAAAGTGGCTGCAGAAAAGATACCAAACATCCCCTTGAACCCTTGGCCTGGGCTTTGAGTGCAAAAGCCATCTGTTCTTCCTCCTTTCTCACTACGGAGGAAGACCATTAGGGAAAGACAAGTACTGTCAATGTAAGATCCTCTTGGCTGGCTGGTGCTCTTTTCCAAACTTTGGCATCCCCCCACTGGCTTTGGCCTGGGCATAATTTCCTCTGTGGTTCAGCTGGCTTGGCGTCTGCTTGCAGGACTTGGACATGGTGCTCTGAGCCTCAGCCATGGAAACACACAGGCCATGCACACACAGAAGCCTGGTTTGCCAGGCTGAAGGACTGTGGCCAGTTGGTCGCATCCACTGTAGCGTCTGGCCACCAGCTGGGAGACATGAGACCCAGAATGTTGCTCCGTATGCTAAATGAATTGTGAATGATTACAAAACCTGTTTCTGTAAAGGTTTCTCCTTGCTTCCTGGAATAGCTGCATGCTGTGTCCCCCTCAGAGCCGATAAGGCTTTGGGAAGATGGTGAGATCAGGCCAGTATTATGCAAAGGATAACTAAGCATCAAATTAATTATGCACTCTCCATATTAATCTTTTTTTTAATGAAACATGAGGGAGATTTTGGATTTCTTGGTCTCTACAGTCACTCTGAAGATAGGGCAGCTGAAGCTGCTTCATCTCTAAGAAGCAAGTATGTCCTGTGGTGCCAAGTTGGGGGCAGGTCTTGGTGTAATTGCACTTGGAGTTATCAGCTGACAAATATTTAGCACTCCGTGTACTCTGTTGTTTGTATGTGTAGGTACAAAGTTAAACATGCATAAGATCCAGGAGAGAAGAGAGAGGTGTTTCAGAGTACTCGTAAGTGGTTATCTGTGCATGTCTTTAATTTCACCCAGTAATGTCTTGACAAAGAGCAAAAATGAGCAGACTGTGTCTTTGGTGGGACCTGTACTATTTGAAACCCCTCTGAGACTGTCAGAGTTAGGATGTTTGCTATGTGTGCAAATTTCAGTCCCATATGGTGACCATGGATAAATCTCTGTTGTGGTACTGAGCTAAGTAAAGGTTGCAGGAGTGTTTGAGCAAAGGTGGGAGCTCTAGGTGCAGCTCCCTGGCTCTCCTCTTCATTTACTGGGCAGCGCTGCATGTGTCAGCCTTCCTGCTCGGTGTCTTTGTGGAAATGAGTGTAATGATATTGATCAATTACAAATTTTTAAGCTTCACAAGTAAAAATGCCAGAAAGGTGCTAAATATTACGGATCTTTGTTTAAAGTTTAGGGTCAGGATGATTTCTAATAAGGATTTTGTGCATCTAGAAGCTTAAGCTATATAAACTGTACTTAGTGACAGAAAAAATGGTTGTTAAAATGCGATCGTCGTATGGCCCAGATCTGACACTTCTGGATCCCAGTCCACTGTGACACAAGATCCACTCCAGGTTTCATGTGCCCATGTAGACTTTTCTTGGAATAAAATACATAATAGATCGAGCTGCCATATTAAATTTAGTTGTTCGCTGTCACATCACTCAGTACACAGCCTGCTCCCTAAATCCCATACTAATCCAGTTGTCTGGATCTTCTTTGGTATAAAAGCACATTAGCCTCAAAAGAAACAGCAGAGACAGTATTCACAGGAAAAAAAACCACAAAAAACAACAAAACAAAACAAAACAAAAAACCAAAACAGTAATGAGAGGGTTAATATCAAGCTCTAGTCCTAACCTGATATAGCTTTTATATGTCCTCAGGAATAGCACCTCACCCCCAATATGTATACTCTGGATGCTTCACTGGGAAGATGATTTGTGATTTGTCTTTATCCTCCCTCACACCCATCTTCTTTCATTTGCTTGTGGTAACCCCAAGTGTAGTGTAGTTTTAGCAGTGTCAATAATGCACCTTTTACCTGGAGTGAGTTTAATAGGATTTGACAACAACAAAGGATAAGAAAATTCTGTGATTCTGTTATTCATCCCATTTCTGCAGCAGTTGGTGTAGATTGTACACTATTAGGAGAAAACATATGACTTGGAGATTTCCTTTCTCTCCCTCTCTGCATCCATCCTTATAGCTTGCTCTCATCATCAGGCTAAGGGTATCCCTTGTCATTAAAACCCTTGCTGGGAGAAGAGGGTAGAGAGGGGCGGGAGGAAGACCAAGGAATTACACAGATACCAAGGCCGGTAAATCCATATATTAAAGGACAGACCTTCTTCTGGAATGTTTAGGAGCAACGCTGTAAGCAAAACCAGAGACCCCTTCATTTGCCACTCACATGACTTGTGCATTTACTGTGTCTGACAAATGGATCTGTGTCTTGAAAGGATGGCAAAGACTTGTTCATGTTTTTACAGCATCTCTCTAAGTCCAGGCTTCATTTTCTTCGGTGTCCTCATATTATCCCTCACAAGGCTGCTGTTATGGGGCCTGTGTCTATGGCCTATTTGAACTATATTAATTTCAGTTTTTTTCTGACCATTGCTCTTCTTCCTGATCTCTGGGGCTTCTGCTCACACAGTGCTGGGCATCACTGAGAGGGTTGGGGAGGCAAAGTCTCAGCATGGTGCTGGCCTCTTGACTCTGATTCCATCATCATTGCAGTGCAGAAATATGTAACTGATCTGTCCAGTTAGGAAAGGTAAAATATCCTTTCCGAAGTCTTTCCTAAAAAGGTTAGGAATTTAATTTTGGATGAACATCTTTGCCCTCTGAGCAAGTCTTTGTATTAATGATCTCATGACGGATTGCTCCTTAAACTGGCCCTAGCGCAGGTCAGGACAGAGTGAGAATATTCTCTATTTAATGAGGCAGAGATCAGAGCCTCTAATATTTCATCATTCATGCTCAGGGGAGGAAGGGAGTTATGAGCTTGGAGAGCTGATGGCAGAAGGGGTCCTTGTGAGCAGCTGCGATGGCAACTCGCTCACTGTGTAGCTTATAGCCCCCAAGACCATACTGCTGAAGGTTTCCAGCTTCCTCTTGGAAAAACTAACCTTAACCTCATCTAAATGATTGAATTCAGTGTTGGCAAAAGATCCAAGGCTAACAACCTTTGGAACAGAAGAAACTTCTTTAGCCTGCGGGGAGGTGTAGTATGAGGAGCATGAATGCCAGTGGTATGTGGATAACCACAATGTACAGGGCTGTGTAGAGCATTTAGCTTTGTTCCTCCCAGCAGCTTTTGCCTAGGAAGGGTGGGCAATCTGATACTCAGACACTAGTAAATTAGAAAGCCAACTTGCAGATCCAGTGGTTTACAAGTGTCTTAATTTATTAATGAGTGGAGACCATCTCAGTGTGTAAATATAGATTTTAAATCAGTTGACATGGTGTACATAAACAATCAAACCTGGAGCGTAGTGCCGAGATGCTAATGTTAAATCCACCTCTGACTTGAGTGCTACTTTTCAGTAGCGCTATGTTCCCTGGGAAGCAGTGATATATAGTGCTGTGCAAATCACTGGTGCCCTTAAACTGCAGCGCTGAAATATTTACGCATCCAAAGTGTGTGTGTAAATTGGGAGTATCGCAACGTTCCCACAGGGTGACAGAGATTTGTAAATTTTGTTTTCTGCGCAGTCCTGCATTTCCCTGCTAGTGACCAGGAGCCAGGACCCAAGAGCATAAATTCCCCAAATAATTCTTGCGGTACTTAGGGTGAGCTTGGTTCCAGCTCTTAGGTACTGGAAGCAAATCTTTCCGAGGTGCCACAGTTATGATTTGCCCTTTAGAAAGGGACTGGTAGTATCTTTAAAGTAACAGCTCCTGGAGGCACACTAATAGCTATACAGGGTGCTATTCCACGGTGTCGAGTGAGGGCATCCTGCTGGCTATAAGGCTAATGAAGGAAATATGCCTGAGGAGAAGCAGACTCTCCTTGCTTCCTTAACTCATCATGGCTGACATAAGAACTCGGAGCTAATGCACGTATAGCTGAGCTGCGAGCGTTGACGATTCTTCACTCCCCTCTACTCAGCAGGAGTAAGGGCCGCCTCGCAAGACATTAAATCTACAGCTACTGATGGTTTGAGTTTTCAACGGCGCTTACAAATGACTCACAGGCGGGCGGGGGTTCGCATCCCCGGCGACCTCGCAGCTCTGCCGATGCGCTGCCGCGCTCTGGGTTCGGGTGGGCGGCTGATGCACTGGGTCGAGCTTCCCCAGCCCCCAGTGGGGGTTCGCTCTCCCGCCACACACCTGCCCGCACGGCCCGCTCCCGCCGCTAGATGTCGCTCCGCGCTGAGCCGGAGCGGGAGGGCGCGGTGGGGGCAGGAGGGCGGAGTTTGCCCAGCCCGGCTCCACCGGTCCCTTGCTGGGTCCGTATCTCGTGGCGTTTGTGCTCTGCCAGGCTGTGCTGGGACGCTGCAAGCACAGTCTGGCGGCGAAGGGAGGGAAGATGATGAGGGCACTAGAACGTGTCGCTTATGAGGAAAGGCTTGAGGGAGTTGGGTCTTTCCAGTCCAGAGGAGAGAAGATTGAGGGGGGAGCTTATCAATGCTTATAGATTGTTCAAGGGTGGGTGGCAGATGGATGGGACCAGTCTTTTTTTCAGTGGTGCTCAGTGACTGGACAAGAGGTAACGGACACAAACTTGAACGTAGGAAATTCCATCAAACGTGAGGAGGAAATTCTTTAAGGGTGACAGAGCCTGGAACAGGCTGCCCAGAGAGGTTGTGGATTCTCTGGAGACATTCAAAACACACCTGGACATGTTCCCATGCGACCTTTTCTAGGTGAACCTACCTTGGCAGGGGGATGTGACTAGATGATCTCCAGAGGTCCCTTCCAGCCCATATCATAGTGCAATACCCTATCAAGTCAGAAATGGACTGTTTAAAGGCTGCCCTATGAGGAGCAGATGAGGACTCTGGGCTTGTATAGTTTGGAAAAAGGAGGCTGAGAAGTGACCTCATCACTCTCCACAGCTCCTTGAGGAGGGGAGGTGGAGAGGGAGGTGCTGATCTCTTCTCCCTGAGATCCAGTGATAGGATACATGGGAACAGTCCAAAGCTGTGTCGGGGTGATTCAGACTGGACATTAGGAAGCATTTCTTTACCAAGAAGGTGCTGATACTCTGGAATGGAATTCCTAGACAGGTGGTCACTGCCCCAAGATTGAGAGTGTTTAAGAGACATTTGAACAATGCCCTTAATACCATGCTTTAACTTGGTCATCAGCCCTGAAGTGCTCAGGTAGTTGGAATAGAAGACTGTTGTAGATCCCTAACTCAATTTTTTCCTTTTTCCTTGGTTAATGATAAACATTTTTGATTAAAAAAACCCCACAACAAACCAACCAACCAAAAAAAAACTACCAAAAAAAAAAAAAAAAAGATATCTGTACTACTTGTGTGTACTACTTGTGGTTGTTGTTGTATGATATATTTTATAAGAGCAACTTTACCTTATTTCCCGATTTTAACCTGCTTCCAATCTGGAAAATTACATTCTGCCTAATCTCATATTTTCGCAGCACTTGCAATTCTTCTTCATTTGCTGCCTTAAACTATTGTTGCTTTTAAACAGCTGCTATGTTCCATCACAGAGAAAGCTGCACTTCAGGGAAGGGCAAGCACTTGTCAAATAACATTAGTTCAATAATTTATATAGTGTTTTTTCCCCATATTTTGTAATAAATTATTCACCTCGTATCATTTCACATTATTCATCGGGTTAACCGAGGTAGCCAAAAAATTTTCAAATGTATTTGTCAAAAAATTTGTTGAATTACTTTTGTCAGTTTGGTTTTGGTAGGGTTTTTTTGTTTGTTTTTTTTTTTTTGGTTGTTTGTTTGGTTGGTTTTGTTTTTTCCGTTTTTTTTTTTGTGGTGGGTTTGTTGGTGGTGTGTTTTGTTTTGTTGTTTGTTTTGTTTTGTTTTTTTTTTCAAAATAGAAGCTTTAACAAATAATCACAGTCCTTAGCTGCATGGCCCCTGTAGTCAGTGAAGTGGTTTAGATAGTTTTGTAAAACAAAA
>JAAGNO010017102.1:75847-87414 GCA_033439905.1 Ceryle rudis
TTAACAAATAATCACAGTCCTTAGCTGCATGGCCCCTGTAGTCAGTGAAGTGGTTTAGATAGTTTTGTAAAACAAAAGACAGTTTTGTAAAACAAAACAAAGCAGAAAAGAAAAAATCAAAACCATCACAGCTGAAGCCTGTTTTTTGGAGATTTTGTACACTGTGAAATGTAAAATCTGTCAACTCTGTTTGTCAGCTGATCATTTCTTGGATGGCAGAAACTGAGGCCAACAACTTGCCACCTGAATTTGAGCACTGGCATTGGAGGAAACCTAATTGAAAATATGTGGCAGGACAATTTGTCGTATCCCACGCTCCTGAGACAGTTTTTGTGCCTCCAAAATATTCCAGCTTAAATTATGTATCTTTACTTTCACTACAGGATTACTGGAATGGTTATTTTAAAGATTGCTTTAATCTTGGCCCACTTTACATAAAATGAAGCAAGCTGTAGGATAGGAACGTGTGTGCGGGTGGAAGGCACAGTAGGGATTGCATTCAATGGTAAGGTGGTCTGTGTACAACCCCCTGGAATAGTTGAGCTGGATAAAGTGGGGATAATGACAAAGGCAAGTCCTCCCCTTACCCCCCTGGGCTACAGGGGAACAACTGAAAGGTATTGACATGAAAATTGAGATGATCTCAGATGAAGGCACTTGAGAGATGTGTTAAAATCATATTCAATCTTATGATGTTATTTGAAGAACTGCTTTTCCAAACCTATCCAAATATTTGTGAATTTATTGTGCTCTTTTTTTAATTGCTAATGATGGCCTTTGATAGGTGCAAGACAGACACACAACCTTCCCGTTCAGTACAGGCTGAGTACTGGGATAAAGAGTCCTTGATCCTGATCAGGGAGACATCAAGCTGCAAATAGGTGCATGTTCTACACTGTGGGTTGGAGATCATCTAATTTTCAGCAATTTTCTGGAAGTGAAATGAAGGGTGGTGAGAGGCTGTGGCATGTTGGAAGTCTTTGGTTTGACTATTTTGCCCCAGGTGCCTCAGGACTGCCTCATTTTGCTCTCTAGCATTGTTAACAGGAGTGCTCAGATGTTTTTCTGCACCAGAATGTTACACAGAATCACAGAATTTCTGAGGCTGGAATAGACCTCCAGGATCATCATCTTCAGCCTATGCCCAACACCATGACATCAGCTAGACTATGTCACTAAGCACCACATCCAATCTTTCCTTAAACACCTCCAGGGATGGTGACTCCACCACCTCCCTGGGCAGGCCATTCCAGCGTCTAATCACATATCAGTACATTACCACCGGTTTCCTATTTAGATACTGCAGACATAGGACTGCAGAGGTACTTTGGCTATATCCTAAAAGTCTTTAGGAACCATTGATTGGCCAAGATATGAGAAGCAGCAGGAATCCACAGCTTTCTGACTTGGGAACTTGTAAGTCTTCCTATACAGTTCATCTTGTGCTTTGCTGACATGATCTCACTTGCTAATGTTTTTTGCAGAGCATCCTATGTAACAACATAATTAGTGTAAATTACATTTTATTTTTAAATCATCCCCTTTCCTTCCTGATTTTTTCATGTCTAAATATCAACTTTTATGGTAAACAGTGGTATGCTGCAGAGGCTGAACAGGAATACACTTGTGCAGGTGGAAATCTGCTGGGGGAGGTTCTGAGGCTGAGTTGAACAGACGCTCAGCTGGTTGAGGTCAATGTTTCTTTAAGGCACTGCAAGTTGTTCTTGATTTTGTTTTCTTCTCGCAGCCCAAGTCATCCTACCACATCATGTATTAAAGGCTTCAGATTATGAGTAGTGCTGGTGAATTGCTAACACATATCCAGATTTTGCAGATCAAAGGTAAATGATAATTTTAGAGCACCAAACCTGTTCAAACATAGTACAGTAAAAATACCCCTCCCTTAATATGGTAGGAATTACTTTCCACACACACAATGCTTACCTTTCTCTGAAAGATGAAATTCAAAGCAGTCAGAGCTCTGGGAAGGGATGCTATTAACTTTCCTCATCCATTATTTTTCATTTCTGACCATTCCACTCTGCCTTACTAACTCTAGGTGGCAAGCAGAATTCTAATGCACTTTTCATTTTGCTTTTTCTTGTCATTATAGTAAGCTTTTTGGAAGCAGGCCTGGCTTCCTTATTGAACATAGATGCAAATCTGGCACAACGATTTAGTTCTTGAGGGCCTTTTATAAAAAATAAGGTTGGGTGGGGGTTTTTTTGTTGTTGTTTTTGGTTTTGGGTTTTTTTAATAGTTGTTTGATAGGAAACAGAAGACACTAGGAATTTCTGGAAACTGCACAAACCCCAGTCCACTTTTGCAAAGCTAGAAAGATTCAGTAAAGTTCAGAAATCTAAACACTTAACTAAAGGGTATATAACCAGAATAATGAACTTAGGGATACCATTGGTTGTAACAGTATCCCGTTGTACTCTTGAATATCCATGAGCCGAGCCATCGCATCTGCATTGCAGACTGGCTCTATCACTGTTACCACTTTACACATCAGAAAATTGAGGCATATATAATGAGAGGAGATTTGCCAAACATCATAGACTTCTGCAGCTTAGTCTCACATTTTCTGCCTCTTGTTCATCTGAGCTGTTTAAAGTTTGCTCCTTACTTTTCTTCACGATATTGATCAGGACAGAATGAAAGCATGTTCCCAAAGCTAAGGGAAGCTGAGAAGACAATGAAGCACTTGGAAAGATGTAGAATCCAGAAATTGGATTCTGGGCATGTATTGCCAGGATGGAGGATTTTTATTTAATTTTATAGAAAAAAAATGTTCGGGTTATTTTACAGTGAGATGCAAAATCTCATTTGCAGCCAAGCCCCGGAGGGAGTAAAAGGAACTTGGAGAGCTCATAAAGACAAGTGTAATAGGATTAATAAGAAAAAGGCCTAAGACATAAGCCTTCATTGTACACATTTCTTGCTAAATTTTAGTATTGATGAAGGGTGAAATGCCAAGACTTAACCACACACTCATGTCCTTGAGGCAGTAACAGAATATCAGCATTCATATGGGCTTCTGCCACTATTTTAAGAGCAACCACATAGGGATGCTACCTGTTGGGGTAGAGTGAAGAGAAAGGGGGAGAAAAGCCAGTCATGAATGGAGAGAGCTCTTCTAACATGACAAATATTTACCTGGTATTGAAATTTATCTGTGCCATGAGTTGTCCTCCACACTCTTCCATCATCTGACACTTGGGGGGAAAGGAAGTTAAAGGCTTATATCAAAAAGCAGCCTTTCCTTGCCCACAAAGAACCTACAGTCCCTGCTGAATGGCCTGCTTCAGTGCTCTACTTGTGCCTCATCTCTTCAGTTATCTCTGATATAGGTCATTGGCATCTCTTGCAGTTTTGACATGCATTTGATGAAAAGGACACCAGGGAGAGGAAAGGTACAGGGAAGAATTCCCATGGCTTTTTAATAGAGATGAACGTCGTTGAGACAACATTGAGAGGGCTTGAGCCAGGTCTGTCCTCCAGTATGAGAGCAGGCGGGGAGCAGTAACAGGCAGCAAAGCTCACTTGCTTGCACTGAATGAAGTTCAAGTGAAACATAGGGGTTTTACCCTCTCATCCAAACCTAGCTTGTGTTTCACAATAGAAAGGTGATGACAGAGAACAGATCTTTTTCGAGGGACCAGACAAAGAACTGGGATATGAACACAGCAGGTCATCTGTGTCCAGCTTTCCTTGCTCAGGGTGATGACTTCCCCCCCCGTGTCCATCCTCCTGAACTTAACTGTGGCACAAGCTGTTCTGCAAGAAGCTGATCCACTCCTTGTCCCAGCATCTGCCTGTGGGAGGGAGGATTTGCTGGACAATAGATGGGGGACCCTGTGACAAATGAGAGGGAGCACAGTTGAATGCACAGAGAATGGAGCAAGGGTTAGCATCCATCACTACTGATTAGATGTGGAGAGAGACATGGACAGATCAAAGATAATGAATGGGTCCTAAAGAGAGGCAGTTCATTGTCAGCTGACGCCTTCAGCGCATCAGTTATCTCATAGCATCTCCAAGGTAGCTGATGAACCTTTGCATCTTTCCAGCTTCCACGGAGAAGACCTCTGCGGCTGCACAGGGCACCCAAGTATTACAGCAACCTGACTTTAACAGAAAAACAATGGAAGGGAGAAGGAGAGTTGGGGTCAGGCCCACCATGTTTTCTTGTCTGCTTGCTTTACCCATCTATCTGCTGCTGACAGTGACTGTGTTGTGGGACAAGGATGATTGCATCATTTCCTTGGAGCTCACTGTTCCAGCCTCCTGATTTAGGGTGAGATTTGGTTGTGCTGCTGGCCATTCGACTGCTTGCCAGGTAAGCACTACCAAGAACATTTATTAAAATAGACAGATGGGCACTAGGGTAGCAAGCAGCCATTAGAATGCTTGAAATCAACCAACTGTGAAATAGAAAAATCAAAAAACTATATTCCTGGAGCCTTTAATACTAGCCTTCCTGTTTGGGGCTGTCCTTTTACACCTTTTTACATGTACACACCCACAAACAGAGAGCTGCTGATAAAAATGCCACAGACAGGTTTAGATTTGTCTTTCTAGGCATTTCAGTTTGGCCAGGATTTGTGCAGGAATCAGAGAATGCCCCTCTGACTGAAAACTGCTACATGCAAAATGAAAAGGCAGCTTTGCTCACAAATAAGCACACAGCTTTTTCTGGGAGCTTGGGCATCTCAAACATAGGCAAGGTCTGTCCCAACACTGGTCAAGTGCAGCAGGAGGAAGGCAGCCACTGACTGCTGGTAGGTAGGAGGTGATCTTCCTAATCACTTGTCTAGATGCATTTGCAACTTATTCTGATTGCTTAACAGCTCTTTCTGTCTGCTCATGTTCCTTTGGCATTGTGATCACTCTCCATTAGCTCTCTCAAGTAGTGGCATGAGATGCCAGGATAGATACTGTCAAAATAGAACATCTTCGTTCTGTTTCTTTTCTTTTTTTCCTGACTTTCCACTGGAAAAAACTACGCTGCGTGTGTTTACCTTTTCATAGGTAGATACAGAAGAGGGAGTCCAAGGCTATTAAAAAAAAAAAAAATCTATCAGTCATATTTATCAGATTAGTAGAGAGATCTCTACCTTAGGTATAAAAACATTCTCAAGCCAGTCTCTGTTTTGAGATAAACTACCATGGTGTCAGTATTAGCAGTTTATTTTGGGTCTGTTAAATTCTCAGAGGATGAAGGGCAGTCCATAGTACTGCTACTTTCTTGTAGCTGTGATGTTGGCTGAATCACTTTCTGTCATCTCTTGCAGGACCCGCCTGCAAGAACTTTGAATTTTCTGTGAGCTTTTATGTTTCTAAACTTGACCTTGGTCTTACAGTATTTCTGCTTATCTGTCACTAACCTGAGGGAAGTAAGAACAGTGTCAGGCTGCTCAGGTATGACAGCAATGACTGGGGTAGAATATTCATCTGCTAGCTCGATGCATAGTAAGAATTTGCTTGCAAAGGGAATGGACCAAATTTGGAAGACCTTTCTTAGTGCCTGTCCTTCATCATACTGATATCGATGGCACCCCTCCAGAGAAAACCCTAAAGCAGGACATGAGATTAGTAGCTGCTCTAGGTGAACCTGCTTTAGTCAGAGGTGTTGGACTAGATGATCTCCAGAGGTCCCTCTCAGCCCCTACCATTCTGTGATTCTGCATACTGAGGCAGTGGAAACTGCCTCTCCACTGTCTTCCCAGGGAGTTATATGGGTCTATGCAAAGCCAGTACCAGAACCTTGTACCGCTTCAAGGGAGTGATGTCACAAACAGAGGATTTTGGTTTCTGTGTGGTTTACCTCTGCTTTGGGCACAGGAAAATGGCAGTCCTGGTCTCCTGACAGGGTCAGCTTGTGTAAACAGTTGGGAGTGGGAATTGTGAATGTAGGATCAGGCACCCAAAGTATGTTTTTCTTTTTTCTTTTTCTCTTTGTTCTATTTACTGTAAACCTCTTCAAGATCTTCTAATGGAAGGTGCTATAAAATATAAACCATTTGTCAAGTACATGTAAGTGCACATATTTGTCCTGTTTCTCTTAGTACTGCACAGTGTTCCTTTCCATTGGCTGATTTATAACCCCCAGATTTGCAAGGTCATCTCCATTTGATTCTGCAGTGTTGCATTTTTAAATAATGCTAAAGCCTCCCCTTTATTGCCAGGATAAAAATAATACAAACTGAGCAGACCTTGACCAAAGAGGTAGCCCAATAAAAATTCTAAGTTGCCCACACCAGGCCTGTAGCTAGGAAGCAATTTGCAAATCTCACTGGTTCCTTCTCCAACATAGCACTTCCTTTGTTTCCCGCACTTCCCAAATATCTTGCCCTGGCTCCTCTTGCACCCTGAATGGGTTCAGATGAGCCAATGGGGTTCTTGTAGCTGAAGGCATTGTACCTCACAGTACTGGTGTTGAGGCTGAATATACAGTATGTATGGCCACCTAGCATGACATAGCTGGTGGATTTAAATAGCACAATGCTTCCCTCCTGACAGAGAAGGACCTTGCTTGCAACTTCATCTGAGGCTGACAGGAGTCCTTCCATTTTCTTCGGGTTCTGTCTGTGGCACCTTGTGAGTTCCGATCTATGAATGTTGCTGCCTCTAATCACAGGAGTCTGAAGCAAGGCATGTCTTTGTTGTTTAGATGTGCTTTATTGGCTAAATCAGGGATTGAAAACAAGCATATTTGGGTCTTCAGCAATGTTTGGTGAGGAAATGATGCATTTCTTTTTCTATTGCTCCTGACTCACACAGTGACCCCAGAATGTAGGGCCAAGGACACGATCGCTCCAGCTTCCTTGACTGTGAGTCATATTCTTCTGGCCTATGTGTTTCTGCATTTCCATTGTCTCTCATGGTAACAAAACAGAAGAAAATGAACAACGAGGGGGGAAAAAAAAAAAAAAAAGCAACAAATACAACAACATTAAAACAAAACAAAACAAGCTTTTTGCTTTTCTTAATCTCACCAGTTAACCACTACTTGGTTAACCAGAATTAACCAAGTATATAGGAGCATCATAGCAAACTGTTAAGCAAGTGCACTTGGCCTAAACTGAAAAGAATATTGGACAAGCAACCTCCTAGTTGCAATGTGATGCAACCTATGTTCCTGTTAGAAATAAGATCAAACCAAAGTGTGTCTCGTGAAAACTTTCAGAGTCCTGAAAGAAGACCAGGACCACACCCAGACTTCTCTGACTGAAGTCCATCTCTAGGAAGCATTTAAAAAGAAAACAAATCCAGAAAAGATTGTTGTTAAGCGGCTTGAGGGATGACAGCACTCTTCCTTGTAGGAGGCCTAGGACTGGGGGGGGTAACATCTTCCTATTTAGAGCCCTCAAATCTCTACACTGCTTTGTTGCTTTCATGCTGGCTTTGTCTTTAGGGCCTCCTCACTCTCTTCTGTGCGTGTGCCTTCTATGACAAGGCAGGCATCGTTATACAGTGGGGTAGAAAGCAGTCCTGAAGTGTGCAGACTAGACACATTTTTCCCTACCGGGTGATGGTAAAGAAAAATCGCTGCTTCTGCTGGGCTTCATTTTGCAGTAACTGGTGCTCTGACATCAGCCTTGACCTTCAGCCAGCTTTACACTTGCCAAAGATCAGTCCCTTCATCTGTGTCTACACATGTAGGTCAGTCCATGCCAGTTCCTTTCTTGCTTTCCTTTGGTCCCACGGGAGACAGAGGGAACAGGTCCGTGTGATCTGGTCTTGCAATTTTCATGTGTTTACAGTTTCACCTGTCTCACCAGTGTCCTTAATTCCCCTTGCTCCAACCTCCCATGCTGCCTTTTCTCACTTTGCTACTTCTTCCCCACAACCTCTCCTCTGCTGTGCCTGCACACACTGTCTCCCCATCTGAGTCCTCTCCTTTTTCACCTGCAGTTCCCCCTCACTGGAGTGCAGTGCAGTCACTATTGACTCCAGTTAGTCAATTAAGAGATCATGTTTTATGGCTATGATAGATTGTTGGGGTTTCTTTTCTCTACTTAGTATTATTTTCCCAGCTCCATCTTGGCACCTACATTTATTTGAAACAAATTGCAAGGTAATTTGTTTTTCTAATTTTCAAGATGTAAACTCCTGGTTCCAGAGGGGTCGATGTTTTGGGCACCCAGTGCCAAGCGAGCTGGGACTACACACAGAGATTTGTGCTGTGTGAGGAAATACTTCATTAGACTTGTATTCCGTGAAGACACTCTTGCTTCTTAACGCCTATGATTTTAATTAAAACCTGGAAAGTGAAGAATCCTCGGGTTGTATTAATGTTTTCATTTCCATTAGGACAGCAGAGTTTATAAACACGAGCTGGGTTTATAAATTAGACCTTGTATGAATATTATGTGCACAGTGCAGCAAAGGCAGCCGAGAACTGGAGTGGAGCTGGCCCCATCTGTCTCTTTCCTTGGCTTGCTCTCGCTTTCCAGTGTCCTCCTCTTGGCACAGGCTTTTCTGATCTGTTCAAGGGTTCCCCCTTGGAGACTAAGCTAATGGCTTCTTCCCTTTCTTTCTGTGGATGCTCTCCTCACTCAGAAAAGCAGGAAGAAAAGCAGATGCTTCAATCGGGTCTTGCAAAACAATCTGCAAAGGCAACTTTAGGTTTAGGAGTTTTGTGATGAGTAACATGAAATACATTCTCCTGACCTAATTTTCATGTGCGTGTGCGTACACAGAGATGCACACAGAGAATGCCAGATCTAAATATGCATCCCACTTAACAGTTCATCCGCACCCAGAATGTGCATATGTATCGCTGGGCGTGCAGGGGAACGTGACAGAAGATGCAATATCCTCTAGAGATGATGTGACAGCTGCATACAGCTGTGCACAGGCTGCACCGGGGGAAC
Source organism: Ceryle rudis (assembly GCA_033439905.1). NCBI lineage: Eukaryota > Metazoa > Chordata > Aves > Coraciiformes > Cerylidae > Ceryle > Ceryle rudis. Next base: position 84,730 of record JAAGNO010017102.1, read on the forward strand.
GCAGGCAGGCATTGCTTAGCAGGGACAGCCTGGCACAAACACTGATGCAGGGGACCACGGACCCCATACAGTCTGACTGTATTCAGCTGTGCAAACTGCACACAGGCCACCATCAGTGTGACAACAATGACAGTAACAAGCACTTGTGTGCTGAATTCTGCTCAAGGACAGCAGAAGGGTTTGCAAAACACAATCATCACCCACACTTTTATGCAAGGGAAAGTGAAGCGTGGGTAGATGTAGTGCCCAGATCCACACATCTGTGAGCTCCAGAGCTGGGAATAAAATCTGGGTCTCATGTGTAGGGTTCTGAGTTCCTGCTCCCAATTCAGAGAGGAGAAACTTCCCGCTCCTACCTGTAATCATGTAACATCCTTGAAAATGACATTACTTATTTTCTTTGGCAGCATAATAGTACGGAATGGCTATGTTTATTTTAATCTCTGAGCTTTGTCTGTGGTATCTGAAGGTTGGCTCAAGACTGTGTTGTGGTGGCCATCAGTAAGGGCAGCTCAGGTACAGCTGTCCTGTGTGCAATGCAGCATCAGACAGGGATGTTATCTGAGCTAATCCATTCAGGTGATGTGTGGTGTAGAGGTACCCTTAGCTGCTTACACCCTGGTTTTAGAAGACAGGTGCACAACTTTCATGCAAAAGTTGGCTTCTCTTGAGTGTGCAGAAGGATGGACCTTGCGCTAAAACCGCACAGTCCCCCAAAGGATCTGCAGGAATGAGTTGGAAGGTAATTTGTATGGGAACCTGTGCATTCGTGTAAATGTCTTTGCTCCGCAGTCTAAACCACGTGAGGAGAGTAGGCCATCCCTTCAGACCTTGCTGACGGTTTAGCACCATAGCTGCTGAACTGTCTGAGTCGATTTGCAGGGAAGCACTGGTGATTCATAAACAGCTCTGTTTCCATCAAAGGCTGAGGTGGTACAGGGGGTGGAGGAAGGTGGGAAGAGAGCCCCTGGGCATGCCTTCCTCTCCCCATCTCCCTCACAGCATGACTGGATGTTTTGACGTGAGGGTGATGTTCAGGAGAAAGGAGGGAGGCGTTCTTGTTGTCAGCCTCTGTCTTCTTGAGCCCAGTAGGGCTGTTATTGAGATATCCTTCCAAGCAGCTTAAATAGAAATGTCTGGTGACAAAATGAAAACAAATGGGGAAGCCAGTGAGACTGGCTGGCGGGGGTTCCCCTCCCCGGTGCTGCCAGCCCCCAAGGGAGAGGAGAGACTTGCTGGCACTTTCAGTCCAGATAATACATCTGAGTCAGTGGAAGGGGTGGCAGCAGGGCAGGAGGAGGAGGGGGTAGCTTCCTGGGCCATTTTTCAGGCTCTTTTGACACTGCTGAACCCATTAGAGGCCATTATTTAGGCTGCCAGACAACACGGGCTCTCACCTTCTGTTGAGACTCAGAGGGTTCTGGGCATCCCTGTGGAAACAGAGGAGAGCTGAGGTCCATCAGTCAGGGTGATGCCAGGAGTGCCCACTGGAAACAGCAGCTGCTGCTGCTGCCACTGCTTAGATTCAAGTGGACACAAGTGTGGTTCAGAAACACCGGCTGCTTTTTTTGGAAACCTTTTTCCTTTCTCCCTTTCACTTTCCTTCCCTAAGTTCAGCAGGAGGGTGCAGGTTATCTCATTTACAAAATCAGGATCTTTTCATCTTGTTTATCTCTCAGCTTAATACCAGTCTTTCTCAGCCCCATGTGGCCCAATCCTGTCCTGTACTCTTCTGGTGAGAAAGGATTGGGAAGGTGATAGCTATCCACCAGCAACAAATCAGCCAGACAAAAACCCTGCCCACGCCAGTGCCTGCTTAGGGAGTCAGTATGTCAATGGCACGGCATAACCCCTTGGACTAAGTGAGCGGGGCTGGACCCGAAGGCTGTTAGGAGGTCTGAAAACCCTCTGAGAACATGGCACACAAACTCCTTCCAACAGGGCTGCTCCAAGGGGCTCTTGCGGGGACTTCACATTTTCAGTGAGTGAGTGTAAATGGCCAGGGAGGCGGAGATGGAGGCTGAATAAAAATGCTGTGGTAAAACCCCACATTAATGGCAACACTTCTCCAAGAAATTTCTCTTGAGAGCTCCTCATTATGCAAACAAGTCTGGCAAATGATAATGCCTCCTGTACTTGTATGGATTAATGTATGTAAATGGAAGAGCTGCTGCTCATTCCCAAAAGCAACATTCACTTTCCCGCATGGGAACCAGCACCCGGGCCAAGGGCAGCGAGTCCCAGGGTACATGCAGGCTGCAGTTTTTACCCCTCTTTCACACCAGCTGCCCCTTGCATTTTCTCTGCTCACTAGGCTAAATGTCTCATTTCTTCCAAGGTACATCCACGCTGAGTATGTCAACGTGACCCTCCACGTGTGTGGGGTCAGTGTATGTCACCTGCATCATGCCCAGGGCACTGTCATGCATCCTGGTGATCTGGTAGAAAAACCAGATCTTTTGTGAAATGACTTTGGTGCATTTTAAGTAGTTTTCTCTTTTCTTTTTTTTTTTTTTTTTCTTTTTTTTTTTAAGTAATGTGGTTAGCAGAGGCAAAAAAAAGCCACAAGAATCGGATTCTTTTATGGTGTTTTGTGTTTTAGTTTTTTTTAAGTAATCTAGGTCAGGTCATCCCAAGTTAGCTGAGCCTGGGGCTGACATCACAAAGTTTATCTTGTGGTAAAAC
>JAAGNO010017103.1:0-14186 GCA_033439905.1 Ceryle rudis
TTACACAGAAATAACTGCTGTGCTTTTCAATTTAAGTATTTCTAGGCTACCTTTAGAGAAACTACCTAGTTCCTCATGTGGTGCCTGGGGATTATGGCTTAGTAGTGGACTTGGTAGACTAGGGTTAATGGTTGCCCTTGATAATCTTAAAGGTCTTTTCCAACCTAGATGATCCTATGATTCTAATCATGGTGTTTCAACCTTTTGATCTTTGCTAATCATACATTCCCAGATTGGGTACTGAATTACAAAACATCTAGAAAAGCTGAACACATGTATGTTAGCTTTAGGAGGACCCGACAGTATGGAATAACTGGGCAGTAAAAGGCAAATTAAATCCAATGTAAGAAAACACAAGTAACTGCACTATTGGAGAAAAAATAAAAAATCCTGATTTCCCATGCAAAGTAATGGGCTCTACTGTACCATACAGGTGGTAAATCTTGTATGCTTTATGATTATTCCAGTAAATGTCAGCTCAGTGCCCAGCAGCGGACACAAAGCAAATGTTAGAAATCACTACAAAAGAAGCAGAGATCAAAACAACCATTACGAGACAAGGTCAGCTGAATACCAAACTGGTTTCCAGAGAGTCTGCTTAAATATTTTCAGAATTACAAGGATATGTGTACAGTGTGTTAAGTACCGACTACTGTAGACCATGCTCAATAAAGCTAAAATCTCAGAGGTATTGTGGTAAAACCTTTTAAAAGTCTATTATGAGGAAAAAAAGCATTGCTTTTACAAGACAAAATGGTTCAAAATAGGTATATTTTCTCACATCCCTGGCACAAAGGACACTGCCCTGCCTAGACCCATCTCTACTTTTCAAATGTTTTACAGAACTTGGTAAAAAACTTTCAAGTTATTCTTTAACATGGCTGTACTCATGCAGTTTTCTGTCTCTTTGTCTTCTACTACTGCTGAAAATAGAAAACACACTTAGAGCCAGAAGTGAGTATATATTAGATAGCCAACATTAAAATTTCAGTTCATTGGTTAAAGCATAATAAAGTTAAAAGCAGTAACAAAAAAATAAAAATTTCTCTTAAACTGAGAAATACCAAGCAAATTTATTGATAGCTACCACTACATGTGTGTTCAAATATGCAGACATGGTATAAGAAAATCAAGCCAAAGAACAACTGGCAATATTTATAAACCATATTTCAACATATAGAAAGCTATTTGCATATTCATTACTTTTCAATCTTTCTCCCAAACTGTTTTTCCTCAGACTGTTTCTCAAAGCTATACTGTAGACATTCCCAGGCTCAGGTGATATCCCAGCTTTGTAACACGTTACCAGATACACAGATACAAACACATCCTTCCTCCTAAAATACTCGGCTGCTAACACTGGCACCCACCCGCCTCCAACTGAGGTAAGAATACAGCTCTTCATGAATTCCTGCCAGTAACACTATATTCCTTTTTTGCTCTGTGCATGTAACTTCTATCAGCGATAGATGAAAACCACAAGTTCTACATGACTCCACTGGTTCAACAACTGCTATCACTTTTTTTTCCAGTTCCAGAAAGCAATTATTTAATTTAAAAAGCAGAACGTTATTGCTTACAAGAGAACCAGCTATTACTTAACTAAAAGTGAGGACAATCAGTTCCTTGCAAGTTTAAATGAAGTGACTTCACCACTGTCAAATAACTGCCTATTTAAAAAAATTTAAACTCTTGCCTGAAAATTCTGAATTGGAGAGAAGCTAAAGAGAAAGAAAGAGGAAAAACAAATGCACTGGCAAAATCAGAACAAGGAAAGAAACCATCAAAATAGATAAAATTACTTACAAATAAATGAGGCTCATTGTTTTCTATCAAAATTCAACATACTGAAATCATTTTGTTCCTATTCTGAATGGACCCAAAGCCATTATTTCTTTTTACTGCAGAGTAGAAAACACAATACCTCCATAATCACAGCAATTTTTTTTTTTTCTGTTTTAGATTGCATATTGTAAACCAACTTTCAGACTGCGAGATCAACACCAATTGGATATGGAACTTATTAGAACATCATTTCAAGAACAATGAAACTGCAAAAGACTTCTAAAAGCAGAATTTCTCAGACGTGTCCCAAGACATTACTTTGGATATTTTGCGAATGAAATCCAGTCCCTACCTCAATACATTTAGGCTACAAACAACAATGCACACTCATTGCTCTTACCTTGCCTACTCTTGTTAGTTATCACTTTTATTGTAAAAAATGAGCTGTACACATCTTTCACCACCTTTATGATAATCTCCTTGTATGCCTTTCTCCATCTGTCCTAACCAATTAAATTGACAGTGTCTCCTCACTTCCATCACCTACACGTCTCAAACACAATGCTGTGATTGCAGGAAAGACACAAAGCAAAACTATCACCCATTTACCCTTGCCTGAAAAATAAATTAGAAAAATAAATCATACTAGAAAAAACAACTGTAGGTTGCAAAATGTCCCTCCCTTTACACATATATTTGGATACACCACTGCCCTCCACCCTGGTACACATCTCCCTTTGCGCCCCTAGCAGTGTTAACACCCTTTTCAATGCATTGTATTCTGTACCAATTAGAAGCAAGAATGCAGATACCTCACTGGCTCCCTCTGTTTGGGCAAATTAGGTCTTCACATTTGCACTTTCCTCCTTGTCCTTACTCCAGTTTTCTCCAGGATTTGAAAAAATCAGAGCATTACTCTCAGCTAAGAAATAGTAAGAACTCCTACAGTAAAAGTTGCCCAGGGTTGTTTCTAGCCATCAGACAACCAGTTTACCCTAAACACATTCCTACCTGGCCAGGGGTGGTATAACGGTCTGCTCTTCATGCTGAGCTAGTAGTTTGTACCAAGTACCCTAGAAATTAAAGTATGCACCCTGATCACATCTACTAAACATAGATTGCATTGTATCACTAAAATAAACACATATTACTGTATGAACCATGACAATTACTTATATGTGCTCAAACATCATTTACTGTAGGACACAAAATTAATGTGTTACATAGACATGAGTACAGCATTTAAAAACAAATACTTCTCTGTTTGTAACTAAGATAGTATTTAACCTGAGGTGGAAGGAAAAAGACATCAGTAAGAGTAACTTGTACTGATCAAAGATCTTGTAAAATTCACCTCATTGGTGTTTTGATAAGAAATTTCTGTAGAACCATTTGACACATTTAAGTTAATCCAGTTTCATGCAGAACACCTCATTACTTTCTCCCTGCAGTGCATAAGTAAAAGCTTTCAAATTTCATCTGTTTTCAGTTCACTGATCATACACCATCTCATTCTAATCTAGAAAAGCAAGTAAGTATGAACGTAAGACCTGGGAGCCCAAAGCATGACATACAGATGCTTTACTAGAGCAAACTAAATTTAAGTATGCCTTAAAAATAAATTTCTGAATCAGAAATTCGGATAGAAAGTTCATGCAGCTCTTGAATAACACTGCCATCAACCTGAACACAACCCTCGTGAATACCAATTTTAAAGAAATTCAGCTGCTGTCAGTAGTATCATTTCCCATGCTGGCTCATGCCTTGGTCACTGTTAGACCAGACCATCAAGCAGAGACCACCTAAATCTAATCTGTTCAGGCATACAGTCATCCATCACTTTTCTGTTCCACCTCTTTCCTACATCCAGTCAACTCCTCAGAAAGGGAAAAAAGGAAGATGGCAAGGCCATAGAATAAGCTAAAAATCAGCTGAAGATATTAAGTGGAGAATCTCCTCCAAGTTTTTCAGCAGACTGAAGATACTGACAATTTAAATAAAGCCAAGCCAAAGAGCAAGGGAAAAAAAGCCCTCAGAGAAAATGAGTCAGTCCAGAGGAAAGCACTGACCCGTAAAAGCTCACTCAGTTTCTCCATGTAGAGTAAGGCTTGGGGAAGAAATATAACAGACAGGAGGGCTTGGGAGACCACATTAGCAGTGGAGTTGAATTTATACCTAAAAATAAGATTCAAAATTTATCCATCTGTTTGAAAACCTCACAAGAACCCCATGGGGATCTGAACTTGTCCCACAGCCCTGCAGCATGCCATGAGTCTCCTAGGAAAAGCAGTGGCAGGGGAACACTTCACCCACATCTGCTACCAACTCCTGAAGTGTCTATGCACCTCTTTACTGCTTAGATACCCTAAAGCTAGGCATCGACCAAACAATAAATACCTAGTAAGAAGCCCACCACCTGGAAGAATAGAATGACTCACTACTTACCAGAACTGTCTTTAGTCTAGAGAAAAATTCATAATAGAGGAATACATTAAATCTGTTTGGGGTTTTTAATGAATAATAGAGGAAAATGTTCAAGTAGTTAAAAAAACCCCCACAAAATTATTTAACCAGGAGAATCTATTCTTCTTAAAGTAGCGGCATTTAAAAACTACAAACAATTTACAATTTCTAAATAAATGAATATTGGTGGCTCAGATCATCTGATTTCCTCAAACACACACACTTTTATGACATTTTTTGATATCGGGTCTATACCTATCATGAAATATTCTTTCTTTGGGCTCTGACCGCATAGGCAAGTGCAAAATGTCAGAGGTAGTAGAAAATTGTTTTATCACTTGCATAGCACAACATATGATACAAACATGCTTTTAAAATTTACATTAACACTCACTTCCATTTTTGCACCTGAAAGCTTGCGCATATACCAGTGATTTGCAAAAGCAAAGCATCCTTCTACAAAGGCTCAGATAAAACACTAAAAGAGAGTACAGGAACACTTACATGCTACATTTGAAGTTGCCTGAAATATCTTGCAAGGGACAATAACAGTTCTCTTACTCCCCCACATAGCACAAAAAGCTCAGGCTTCTACAAAAAGATGTCTTATACTTTAAGATGAATGAACATCTCTTATGATCAACAAATATTTTTCTCTGTATAGTTGCTTCAGTGGACCCCATGCCAACCAGAGCAGAATGCAGGAGAGAAAGCTGCAAAACACTACTCCTGGAAGTGTCTCTCTGTAGCAATTTCTGCAAGAGTAGAGGGGGTTATTTTCAGTTTAAGTCAGATTTCAATCTCCTATTCTTTGCAGTATAACTGCTCAGTACATTTCCATTTATTATTTAATTTGTCATGTACTACCAACAAAGGACATCTGATGTGAATAATATTTTGAACATTACTATAGTACATAGTAGTTTTTCTTGTAATCTGATTTCCTTCTTCCCAATTTGCAAATTTTGAAAGAAAAGCTGTAAAGAGTGTAGTTGTCATGTCACTTTCCAAATATCCTTTACATTTTTCTCTTTACATACATCTTTAATAGACAATTTCACTTTTTCTATACATATTTTAGTGTGAAATGTTTGCCATCAATATTAAAATATGAATTATCTGCAGTAATGTACATAGCTTACAGAATTACCTCAAATCCCATCCATTATACTCATACTTAATAGCCAATGTCTTTTGCTTTCATATTTTAATATTAAGTTGCTTGCTTAGCTGTGCACAGAAATCTCAGTGCCTTTTTATACATATTCTCCTCAAAACAGAAATTAAAAGTTTGAGTAATTTTTGAGATGTTTATTTATAAATTAACTCAAACCCACATTTTACAACACAAATGTATCATGACTGAAGTTACTTGCATTCCAAATTCAAATGCCTTGTAAGATATTTTAGAGAAATTACCCTTAACTCTGTAGTCAAAGGGTAGCAAGCCATACTTCGAAGCAGAAACCATGTATGTTAAATTCAATATATAGACATTTATAACTCATTCTGACACTGCACCAGAAACTCCATACAAAAGAAGGTGCATTGATAAGAGTAACAGTTACTGGTTGTGATTCTATGTTCTCATGGCTGAAATTGAGACAGAGAACTAACACATGGGAAAAATTAAAAAAGTTGTCCTGATGACCGAGCTGTCTGTGGAACATGCTGCCTTAATGAATGAACAAATGATGTCTGTTCTTCCTTACTATCCTACCAATGCATGCCCTAAGTGCTTTTGCCTTCTGATTTTGTCTTACAATGAAATTATGCTAAATTTTACATGCTAGTGACTAACAACACTTCATTCACGTCCTCCCAGATGCAGCATAAGAGCAGAGTTATCACTCGCGTGCAGAAAGATGTGTCTCTTTGTAGACAGACACTACTCCCAGCAGTATAACTGTTATAGTATAACACAGACACCCAGACCTGACAATGAAAATTTAAAAAGACAGACCACTGCTTCCATATGACTTTTTAAGCTGAAAGTATCATATGGTAGAGTTGTATCTAATTGACAGATAAAGCTGGGCACCTAAAATGGGGGTCATAGAAGGACGCTACACTTGGCAGATGGCTGCCTAAGCCAACTTGCAGAGACATTTTTTTAAAAGTCTGCGTATCCAAATACTACACCTTAAATTTCTAAGCCTTAAAGAATTCCCTCCATTTGAGATACACAGGCTGAAGCTTGTCCTGCATATGGATAATGCATCCTTAAACAAAAAATAATGCTGGTCGCATTTTTAAAACACAGCTAGTGATAGTGCTAATTCTATCCTTGGTTTGTTTCTTTTATTCAGCAGCTCACTCGTTAGACCCAGGACTTCTTATCCATTTCATAACTCAGTGCAAACCCAGGCCACTGACTACAACTGGTGTTGCATTCTATCCCTCAGATGAAAGTTTTGAAGCTTTCTTGGATTCAGAGTCATGCCCATTCCAGTTTCTTGTAGAGGCTGGTGGATTTCTTTTTTTTTTTTTTAAATATACATGATGCCTCCAAGAACATAGAGGATCTCAAGATATAACGCAAGGTGATTAATTGGTGCTTATTAAAGGTGAGAGATGGATTTGAATTTCTAGGTCAGAGAACTGAAGAGTATCTCACACCTTCCTGATCTGGGAAGAAACTCTAACCCCCAGACTGCAATAAAAACAGACACACCCCTTTGCTGCTCCTTCAGCTGTACAAGATTGACACACAAAGTACTCTTACTGCTACACATGCCTCAAAATATATTATGCCCATTGCAGGGGAGCGGTGAGATGTAAGCTACATGAAGTGCTGCTGAGCCTTTGGCAATGCTGAAGTTCTCTGTGCTCACCAAAAGCTTTGTAATCAGGGAACTTACTCATCAAATGCTGAGCAACCTACATATATCTCTGATGCCACAAAGGTTATGAAAAAGCTTGAGGGCTTCACAACATGGGATTTACATCATAAGCTTAGGCAACAGACACATGGTTCCTGGGAGAGAATTGTTCTTTTTATCAAGTAATGCAACCTTTTAGTCATCACTACTGAAAAATTAAGAAAGGCCCAATGGCAGACAGAAGGAGAAGTGGACATATTAGAAGCAAAAATAAAGGAAATTAAAATCCCATAGAAAAGATGGGATAAAATTTATAGTGATTTTAGCCTATGCAGCCTGGAAAAAACTGTCTATCTTCATCTGCTTTGGCATTATTAGAACATAGAAAGATAATACAGAACTGAACAGCCTAAGCTTGTTGAGTCCAGCCTCCCAGAATCCAAAGTTACCTCTAATAGGTGCCAGGTCCAATAAGCTTGGCAGGAACAACCACTGCTGTCTGTGGAATTACATATTTTTCCTGTCTCCACAAGGCAAAATATATTCTCCCAACTTTTGCAAGAGAGAACAGGCCAAAATCCTTCAAAAAACCCCGCATACGAAGAAAATCTGTCCCTGGGAAAGAGCAGGATGAAACCAAAAGTACAACAGTTTATTGTGCTAAAGGTGATATAACAATGAACTATTTTTCACATTACCAAGTGATTCCCACTACATTTCTAGTTTTGTACTTTTAACAACCTTCCTTCTGCTTAAGTTATCTCCAGGTCAGGTGCTTGCCTTCGGCAATTATAGCTTAATCCTCTACCCACTGCAAGACACAGCAGCCATCTGGTCAAACTGGTTTTATGTACTACTTCATCCAGTGCATATTTTGCACATACCACAGTTTACCAAGCAAACTAAGGAGGCAGAGTCAGGGGTTCAGGAACCAATGCTTATAAGGTCAGATTTCACTAGTATTGCTCTACACATAAAAAAAAAAATCATTCAACATCAGTCTTGGTAAAGATTTTGAAGTGATACTTTCAGAGCACACAAAAGAGCTGGAATTTTAAAAATGAGACTTGCAATCTTAACTTTGTTCAAATGCTTTTGAATGGCCTAATTATCCACAAGCCAAACTAATCTGAATACTAATGTATGATTTAAAGGCTCGAAGTAAGACAATACAGAAAACATATTAGGAAGACTGAAGCAGTAGCATGAAGAGACATAAGAAAAAAAATACAAGACTTGCAACAGGATGGAAAACTGACAAAAAAATAGGGAATATATATATCCTTATATATATTCATACCTTTTCAGTGTTTGTACATACGACTGAAAGTGTCTTACTGGACTGGAAGAGCTCCAGCTTTATTGGTGGGGCTTTCACAACAGCAGGTGGTTTATGGTCTACTAGGTAGAATGAGGGGCAATACCCTCCTCAATTTCCCTGTATTAAGACACTGTTCCTGATAAAGTACACTTTCAGTCTTCCAGCAGGAAGGATTCCACATGCTTCATAAATCTTGAATTAGCTGCTGTACTGGAGGTGCTTTTCTTTTACCGTTAGAAAGCTCACAACAAAGCTGTCAGCAATAGTGCGGGCCACCAAAATATTTCTTATTATAAAACAAGCAGGAGAAATCTAGAGGAATTACATCTGGTGCATCCAGATGCCAGATTTGTAGCTAACAACCTAGTAGGTATAAATTAATTCAACACTATTCATACCCTGTCATGTCTTATTTATTAATTATCACAATACAGTAAGAAAGACAGTCTATAGAAATGGGGAAAATAATTTTTCTATGAAAAATATGAATGGTCTTTTAGTACTAAATTCATAAGCATTTTCAATGCACTGTACAGATTTATACATTCATGCACACACAGATCCTCTTGATACACAACTTGGAGAACTGGCAAACTGAGGGCAAAAAGCTCTGCAGCATTAAATACAGAAAAGAAACTCAGAACCCTATAGGAAAAAAACCATTTAATCCACAAGGAGAGCAATAAAGGAGGAGAAACAAAGATGGTGCTGTGTTTATGCAGAAACAGGAAAATATTTTTCAGACAGGAAAAAATCCAAAAAAGAACAGCTGACCTCACGCGATTCATTCAAGCAAAGGCACAGACAATTTGACTCCCTATTGTTTTACGGGTGATTGACCAGTAACACCTTCTAAACGTCAGCACTGTTATTAGAGATAGAGGCTTCACCTGCATTGTGCAATGATTCTGCTATACTATCCAAAAGATAATGTCACAGGGTGCACGAGTAACAAAGTAGGAAAGACATAATGCTGCATCACTTACTCTTAACTGGTTGTGAACAGGCACTGATGAGGCATAGGGAAGAACTCAGAGTCCTAATGGTGCCAACTTCTGTAAGGGAAGGGAAAAAAAAAAGGTAAAAAAGGTCAGGGTTCATCGAGTAGCTACCAAACTAAAAAACATAAACCCCAAATGCAATTAAGAGCAAAAAAGTTGCTATGACCAGCAGACAGCTGAGTGTGACAGACAACCAACAAGAAATATCCAGAATGTAGAACAAGACATGCTCAGAGGCGAGAATATGCTGTTACAATGTCACACATGAAAAGCAATGATTCTATTAGTTTTACTGGAGAGATACCTGCAAACCTGAAAACAAGTATGAGAAGACAAAATGAGCAGCCTGATAAGTAATAGTTCAACAGGAAAAAGAGAAGAGCAGCAATTTAGAATTTTGAAGCTAGAACAAAATGCTAAAGGATGAGGCTACAGAACTCAACTACCAAACATTCACGACATGCAGATTTTTGGAAGTTTCCACATAAAACGTACCTTTAGATAATGATTATTGCAATGCAGGGAGCTAAATAATTTATAGATTTTAAGTCATAAAATGTGAAAGTAGTGTTATGGGGGGGGGGAGAGATATGCTGATAACTAAGACACAGAGGGCTTATGCCAGTAACTAGAATAAACATTATATCTGTGAAATAACCTTGCAAATACAACCAGGCAAAGTAAGAACCTCCTCAGTTTCCTTGAAGATCAAGAATTAGCTACAAAGGACTGGTCTAAACCAGCCCTACTGTCTGAATAAAGGCCAACAAACTATTGAGGATGCACAAAACAAAAGTTTACTAGAGGTGATGAAGAGGAGCAGGCAACCTTCATCCTTACGACCCCTAATAACCACCACCAGCAGGCACTGTACAGACTCAAGGAGGAGGAGATTATATAAATAGCTAATTTTAATACGAAGTGGGCTAGGTAATGCATATGTATAGGCATATTGGGAAATATGAATATGTAATTGTGATGTTGTATAAAGTCGGGACGAACTGCCATGATGGGCGCACATGACTGTGGTGGGGCAACCTCCCGTGCTGACCAGCACTGAATAAACATACCTACTTTGCAAGCTTCCTGTTGTGGAATCTGATTTCCACACGTCATTTGGACAATGTAGAAAAAAAGTTTGCTCTCCTTTGGCAAGCTTTCCTTTGACTGTATTTTTTTTCCAGTGGCATAACTCTCTCTCTCTCAAGCTAGGACATAGAAAACTTCCTTCCCTCCATTTTCTGCTGAATTTCCCTTTGCCCAAATTTTTAACTACCAAAAAAGAAGTTAAAACTCAAATGTAAACAAGATTATTTACCAGTAAAGTCACATTACCCATCACAAAGAACTGAATGCTAATGAGCCTAGGAATCATTCCAGGAGTTCTTTAAAAAGAGAAATTAAGACTTGAAACATTTCTAAGAGTTTTATGTGCATGACATAAATAAAATAATGCAATAAATAACTGTAAGGATCAAAAGCAGACAGCCTGTTCATTCATACGTGCAGGAAATGGGGTAAGAAGTACTTCTTCACTACAACCCCTCTTTCTCCCATTTTCAAACTGCTCTTGAAGTGACAGATTTGTATTCCAATAGTGACCAGTCATGAGGATCAGTGATTATCTCAACCGTGTGGTCAGACTGAGATGCAAGGGCTTTTAGGTCAGGGACTCAAAGGGCAAGCAAACTGTGGCTGCTGAAGTGAGATGATTTTAACTTCACAGATGATCAGTAGAGAGCTACAGCCTTTCAGACTAAAAGCAACCACAAGCATTACACTATCCAGTCTGCTAAGTAACATCTCAAAAAAACAGTTTTTCACACATCATTTTACAAATAATTATGACTGTCACAAATAGAGAGCAATGAACCTCTTGAGTTTTACCTGGGAAATACCTGCAAATGTTAAAGTGGATCTGAGAAGACATACCACGATACATCTAAAGACAGATTGCTCAGTCACCTCAAAGCATGGCAACTTGCACACAGCTAGCTATTAAGAGTCCAGCCCCTCTAGGAAGGGGAAGACATTGCCTTGTATAAGTGATCCAAAATTAAGATTAAATTACTTGTCTCAAGTCACCAGGAAGAGTCGGTCCTCACAGAAAATATGAAACTCTTTAAACCACTGCAGTGTCTTTAAACAGAGGAACTAGACATGCTGATCCGAAGTTCCCTTCATATACACCAAAGCTTCAGCGCAGCCTATGCAACCACCAAAAGCCAACCACCAGCCCTGGGGGACAGGGAAGTACAGTCTCCTCACTAATCCCCCAGACACTGCATTTGCTTTCAACTACTGAAAAACAAAGCCTGTTGCAGTTTCTGGAATTGAAGGTTCTGCAACTTTGCCCAGGTTTTTAAAGCAAGTAGAGATGTGTTTAATGAGATGATCTACCCATGTAAGACACTCAGTGCAAAACTCTACCAGAATCATTAAACTTTCAAATATATGGAGCTATTATATGGCACTGCCTACTGTATAAGACATCATATTTAACTGGCTAGAGTGTATATATATATGTACATAAAACTCCACCATAATAGTTTAAATAGACTCCACTGTCTGAGCACAGTTCCTCTAAATCAAGGTCAGCATTCAGGGTGAGAATATCAGTGCTCCACTTTCATCTACATCAACAGATTAAAAACCACACTTGTGACTTAACTTACTGCAACCCAACCATTTCCAGTCATCCACGATAGGAAACAAAATGCAGACAGTTGCCCAGAATTACAGCAAATCACGTTTTGTAAATAACATTTCTCATCACATGAATATAAGCTTCTCATAAACGTTTCTGACTTTTTTCCCCCTCTTTTAAGCACTTCATATACTTGCACAGACCTAAAAATTAGGACCACAAAAACATGCCAACAGTTATCTGTGAAGAAAGAAGTGGAATGGCAGAGTTGGGTTGCTAGCCCTGGAAAATCATTTGCCACCAGTATGAACTCAAAAGAACAGTAAATTCCCCAGACACAAATTTACAATGTTTACTCTTGTGCTCAAGCACGGGTATAATTACTGCAGTTGCAGGGTGGTAAAGCTCTCTGTATAAGGAGTCCTTAAAGTCACTGTTCTACAATTTGAGGTAATGTGGAACCACAAACATCATTAAAACCATGTAAGCAGTGTCAATTTACACAGCACCTGGAGATCCAGAATTTTAACAAACAAGAGGCCGTAGTATCTGCAGGTACATCATTTTATTCCACAAACAAAGCTTTTCTTTTTGGAAGTGGGAAATAATGACACATTCCTATTCTATACATAGTTACTCTGCAACCTTGCAAAATTAATAAAGGCAGTATTATTTTTTTATTCCCCGGCATGTTTTTTCATAAAAAGAACTAAAGTAAAAGACCCCTAACAAATGGAATTTCCTTCCTCTGGAAATCACGGCTTCAAATTGAATCATTAAAAAGACTTTAACAGAAACCATTATCAGTCTCACTCAGTCAGAAATGTGCTTACCATTGGTTTTAATTATGCAGATAAATGATGGGTGCTGGCTCTGGAAGTGAAAAGCTGATGACAAAATGGCCTTGGTTATAACAATAGAAAAAATTGCTACAAAATTGTTAGAATAATCATTGTTTGATTTAAATAATTTTGACAGATTGCTACATTTACCATGACAGTGTGGAAACAACAAGGGTATACAGCACAAGACAACTGATAGACCCTCTTTAAGGTATCAAAAAAACACTTCCAAGCCACCTGTGACACAGAGGTCTTCAGGTTTGTGTATACACATACAGTGTCAATACTCCTACCAGAACTTCTACATTTAAATAGTCCCACTTCTCCTTTATCAGACAATCCAGAGTCGTTCAAATAAAAATTATGCATATTTAGTTAAGGGACATTTCTGCAAAAAAAATTAAATTCCAGGTGACTTCTGTGAGTTTATTCATCAACATGCAACAGAGATGGTGTTTCAACCCAGTAATATCCACTCAAAGGTCACTAGTGGCAGAAACCATTTCCTTTACAGAGCTACTCCTCCAAATGCCACGCATTTTTCCATTAACACTTCCCTGTCATGGAAAACTATTAACCAGCAAATACAAGAGATCCTACTGCCTAGGTCTGATGTTCTTGACATCTTTAACTGGACACGAATCAATTCTGCTGCCAGGGAAACCTCATCGGCCTAGGAGGAATTTGTAAATGGAAATAATTGGTTTCTTTTCGTTGGGCTCCTTGTTCCTAGACACAAAAATTCCAATTAGTGACAAGTATGAGACACTAATAATGAAGTGACAGATAAGACAATATGACTGATACTGTCAAACGTATCTGTTCCCCCTCCTGATATCGTAACCCAAGTATATCTCATAACCCTCACTGAATCATATCACCTTCTCTATACTCCACTCAACAAAAAATAACATAAAATCAATTTTGAGGGAAAAAAATTTCAAAACTCAGAATATTTTGTTCTCCAGCAAATTATGTATTTTCAAGCCTAAAAATATAACTAAGGAATCTACAACATTAAAGATCTTTTACAGTATCCTCTGTAATATATCAAACTATCTAAAAAAGCTCTTAAGCTTAAGCTATGAATCATGGAATCACAGGATACCAGGTTGGAAGGAGGTGGTTGATGTGGATGCTCTACCACTCTCCATCACTTTTAAAAGATCAGGGAGAACAGGTGAGGTGCCTGAGGACTGGAGGAAAGCCAACGTCACTCCAGTCTTCAAAAAAGGCAAGAAGGAAGACCCTGGTAATTACAGACCAGTCAGCCCTACCTCCATTCCTGGAAAGGTAATGGAGCAT
>JAAGNO010017103.1:14448-65731 GCA_033439905.1 Ceryle rudis
ACCGGAAGGCTGTGCTGCCATCCAGCGAGATCTGGACAGACTGGAGAGCTGGGCAAAGGCAAACCTAATGAAGTTCACCAAGGATAAGTGTAGAGTCCTACACTTGGGGAGGAACAATGCCATATACCCATACAGGTTAGGGGTAGACCCACTGGAAAGCAGCCCCATGGAGAGTGACCATGGCGTCCTGGCGGACAATAAGTTCTCCATAGAACAGCAATGTGCCCTTGGGGCCAGGAAGGCCAATGGTATCCTGGGGTGCATCAAGAAGAGTGTGGCCAGCAGATGAAGGGAGGTTCTCCTCCCCCCTCTACACTGCACTATTGAGGCCACATCCGGAGTACTGTGTTCAGTTCTGGTCTCCCCAGATCAAGAGGGACAGGGAAATACTAGAGAGAGTCCAACGGAGAGCTACGAAGATGATGAAGGGACTGGAACATCTCTCTTGTGAGGAAAGGCTGAGAGACCTGGAGCTGTTTAGCCTTGAAAAGAGAAGACTTGAGAGGGGATCTTATGAATGTTTACAAATATCTGAAGGGTGGGTGTCAAGTAGAAGGGAACAGTCTCTTTTCAGTTGTGCCCTGTGATAGGACAAGAGGTAATGGTAGGAAGGTGAAACATAGGAAGTTCCACCTCAACACGAGGGAAAACTTCACTGTGAGGGTGACAGAGCACTGGGACAGGCTGCCCAGAGAGGGTGTGGAGTCTCCTTCTCTAGAGACTTTCAAGACCCACCTAGATCTGTTCCTGTGTGGTCTGCCCTGGGTGGTCCTGCATTGGCGGGAGGGTTGGACTGTATGATCTCCAGAGGTCCCTTCCAACCCCTGCCATTCTGTGATTCTAGTAAGGCAAAAGCCGTCTGTACCACATGCACATCATGCTATTTTCTGCTTGATTCACATAAGTAATTTCAGTTATTCTATATCAACTGTTTATCATGTAACTAATAGAAAGTAACACACTGCTAAAAGTAATATACCAAACTGAAGTTTAAAACTACAAGCATTCTCTGAGCATTGGACCTGAAGTAACACAGCTGATACCTGGAAAGGTATTTTTACAAGTTGTTCACTTTTACTATATTAAGTTGATAGTATTTCAGTACTGAAGGTATGTATCCCTGCAAAGGGAAAGTTTGCTTATAAAATCTGAGGAACAGACTTAAACTTAACAGCACAAATAATCCAGCTGCAGTGCAAAACCTTCAGCACATACTAGATCTCAGAGTTGTAATACATTTGAGAGCGGAACCCTGAAATTTAGACTCACAAGGGTAGCATTAGCAGCAAAAAGTATGTCTACAATTTGACCTTCATTTTGCTTTCCAGACATACCAACTGACTGCAATGAGAGTACAGTAAAGTGCTGAAGACTTACAACAAAGGCCTATCCTTCTTGTCCAGCAATGCTGCAGTGACCACAAGCTGATAAATCAACATAAAATTGTAAATTACATAACGAAAAGCCAGGTTATTCTGAAGACTGAAAAAACCAAATTACTGAAATTAGTAAATAAGCATAACTGAGAAAAATATATATAACCCAGAGCATCTATGATCAGCTAATTGAAAAGTTAATTAATTTAATATAAAATTGTTCCAAGGCATTGCTCAAGTTATTAGGTGCTGTTCAGATGAATGATCTCTGTTACAAAGAGGTCACATGCAGAGGACAGAGTGAGATCAAGAAAGAAAAAACACATGAGGCTTAGTTTATAAAACACAAGTTTCATGGTGACTTGCTAATTAAAAGATTTAAAAGGAACTCAAATGTATAGAGTACGAACCTAATTTATGGAAACTGAACCTTGCACCTAACTAAACATCAGAATAACCCAAAGGTGTGTTTGAGACACAGGAAGCACAGGTCATTTCTCCAATGTGAGAATTTATAGCAGCCCTACTTGAAAGGCAGATTTGCGTATCAAGCTCCAAGTCCAAACACATCTCCATCTGTTGCCTTTTAAACTTGACAATTCCCTGGAAAATTACTTTTTAGTGACTTTCTTAGAGCTATTAATTGTCTATCTGCAACATTAATCAATATTCTTAAGGACTTTGCAATACATTACAGAGATATGGTATCATCTGTCCTTTGCAACCTGCTCAATCACAGAATCACTAAAGGCTGGAAAAGACCTCCCAAGATCATTGAGTTCAACCATCTACCTAACATTATTATGACCACCAAACCACGTCCTGAAGTACCGTGTCTACATGGTTCTTTTTTAACACCTCCAAGGATGGTGACTCCACCACCTCCCTGGACAGCCTGTTCCAATACCTCACCACTCTTACCAGTATGGAAATTTTTCTTAGTGTCCAACCTAAACCTCCCCTGGAACAACAAGCCCATTATCACTCATCCTACCACTAGTTACTTGGAAGAAGAGACCAACACCCACTTTAGTACTATCTCCTTTCAGGTAGTTGTAGAGAGCAATATGGTCTCCCCTCAGCCTCCTCTTCTCACGACTAAACAATCCCAGGTCCCTGAGTTGCTTCTCATAAGACACATTCTGCAGACCCCTCACCAGCTGTTGAGAGAAGTACATCATTAAGAATTTAGAACTTCAACTTCTATAAACAGAGACATTCCTAATCTACTTGGGTGGGCTCCAGGAATGATCAGTCTCTCCTGACCTGGTTAAAAGAGGGTTCAGTTCTTCAGATTTGTATCTACCACAGGATTCCACCAAGCTATAGTAGAATCGGGTTATCAGCTACTTACACTAGTTGTAGCTTTGAAGAGCAAACTTCAGTAATCAAGTTCTGACCTATGGATCATAATGACCAGCCTCATTTTCAGTGGTAAAGCTCATTAAGGCTGGCAGCTTGAAGCCAGAATCCTAACTCTTTGTCCAGGCAGGAACTCTATAAATGTCTTAAATGTGGAGATAATTTTTTTAATTTGAGAAAGACATTACTGTGCTAGGAGCAGCAATGTCCACACAGGTAAAAACCTCTTGCCTTCTCTGGACAAGTTACTTTAATCCTACAGTCACAGTGACTGGCCCTGATGAATTTAACACTTAGAAATGCAAGAATATAATTTTACTTCATGGGGCAAAAAAGAACTGCTTACAAAATGGGCAAATGAAACAAAAAAAGAGGCTAAGTATTCGCACAGAACACACCATAAGAGATTTTGAGAGTGTTAATATTTATGATGAAAATATAGTAACAACATCAAAAACTTGTTCTGTATTGAATGAAAGGGAAACATCACCATGCAGCCACCACGGCAGTGATAAGAGGACATACAGCAAATCCAGGCAGTAAATTAGTTCTCTTAGGTTTATGGGTTCCTAAAAGAATCTATTAGAATACATTGGAAGAGGGCAGACAGTATTGCTTAGTGGAGGTGGAATAAAATTAGTACATGCAAACATTCCTTACTCAGCATTTAAAACTATATATATTTACATATGTTCATGCCACTAAAAAAACCTCAGATTATCTTAAAGTAATACGTAAGACTTTTTAGACTGAAGGGTAAAAAAAAACCCCACACACAAGGACAACCTCTTCTCCTTTTCTTAAATATTACTACCACAAGGTTCACAGTTGCAATGTGCAATTTAGAAGGGAAGAATACAGCAGATTTATAACCCATTCAAGTCTAGCTGTTCAGACAAACACTCAAGTAAAATTATCAATTATTAAAACAAATGCACTATAAATATATTAACAAATGATATCCTTAAAAAGAAATATCTGCAGTTAACATAGGAGAACACAGGATGTCCAGTAATTTACAGCTGGCAAAAATATTTGATATCCACAACATATGGGAGCAATTTCTTTAAAAATATTTGAACAATGGTTTTTCATCAGCATCCCTGCATGGAAAGACTCTAGCATAATTTACATTCTAAGCCATTCAGAGAAGTCACTACCATATTTCCCCAACTGAAAAACTTTAGAATGGTGGAAAGAAATGGGCAGTTAACTCAAATAATTTGCCACTGTCAGCGCCATTTTGTCAAAACAAATAGGTTGGAAAACTGTGGTGGGTAGATGTGTAACATGTTAAAAAATGCTCTGCAGTTATCAATATTGGAAAAGCATTTTGGTTATGTTTTAAGACTTGTTTTGATATAAAATTTCCATTAGATTGGTTTGTATGTTGTTTGGTGGTTTGGTTTTTTTCCCCAGAAAAAAAACACACAAAGCTGGGTATCAATAAACCTTGACTTGCTTATCTTACTTAGATAACTCAAAAAAGCTCATGCTCTAGATGCAACAAAAATTAAAACCATCCACTCATCTTAAGAGAATTCAAACCATTCTCCCTCTGCTCTCCTCTCACCAAAAAAAGAAAAACTCACAACAAAAACACAAAGCAGTTGAAAAAGTACTACTATCATTGCAAAATACAATTTTTCTAAAAATTTTTATCAATTATGCAAAGTTCAATGAAATTTAGTGCTTTACAGATGTCTCTTACTGTAATGGGATGAGACATGCCAAAACTTTCAAGTATCATTTTCACACTGAAACAGCTGGCCAAATATTTAAAGCACACAGCACACTGTACACACATCAAAGCAGAGCTTTGATGAGAGCTTTTCAGTGACAAGAGCTGTTCCCAAATATACACGAGTCCTTAGCTTCTCTGGAACTTGCCAGTTTAGAACATGAGCAAGGATTTCTTACTGTAGCCAGGCTCAAATGTGTTTAGTGGT
Source organism: Ceryle rudis (assembly GCA_033439905.1). Classification (NCBI taxonomy): domain Eukaryota; kingdom Metazoa; phylum Chordata; class Aves; order Coraciiformes; family Cerylidae; genus Ceryle; species Ceryle rudis. Next base: position 19,136 of record JAAGNO010017103.1, read on the forward strand.
TAGGAAGCTGAGGATATCCCAATCTGTCATACATCCATTCACCAAAAAAATACAGAAAAATATGTTGTCCTTTTCTGAGAGGAGTATCAGGAAATATCATCAGATAGCTGATTGTTTAAGACCAGCTGGAACACTGTATATAACCAATCATGATCCTTCAATCCAGCATCAAATGAAGGAATTTTTATCTAGGTCAGAGGGGCAAGTTTTACAGCAATACTCATCAGTCTCAGCTCTTCTGCTCCCTGAATCGGTAACTTAAACTGCAAGTACTTTGTGAAAGTATTTCCTATGAGCAAATAATACTATTCAGAAGCAAATGGGACAGAGAGCACCAGGTTTTCAGAACTTTCACTAATTACTCATGTCTTATTTCATCAAACCATTCTTAGAGATCTAGTCTTGCTCAAGGGATGCCACACACTCTACTCCATTGCCTAGACAAACTTAATAGTTATGTTTTATGATAAGCTCCCCAGTGACGCAAAAATAAAAAAGGCAGCCAGACTGGTTTTCTCCCAAATGCTGCAGCAGCTGCTCTGCTCTTCCATATTTCTCCTGCTGCTTGGTTTGCTCTGAGTCACCAACCATTTGGAAAATCAGCCTGTAAGTATTTTGACAAGATTAAAAAGAAAGCATCAACAGGAGAGTGATCCTGAAGCACAGCTTAAAAACAACTAGTATGTCTTCAATTAATGCTTTTCATAAGGACAGTTTCTACTGACAATCATACCTCATTCATTTGCAGAGCTGTTCTGGCAGGAACAGGGTGTTTAAGATAAGTCCAGATGCATATTGTCATAGGATCCAATTACACAAACAATTCAACATAACTGATGGCGCATTTAAGGCTATGATAGTCTTCTGTTTCTCTAACTGCACTTAGTTCCCTGTACATGCTTACTTGCCACAGACAGTAAGTGTTCAGCAGTCTAGAAGAATCTTCTGCCTTCAGAGTTTTGCTTCTGAAGAAGCCTTCACTCAGAGATCTCAGAATAGACACATTTTGAACTCACAGTACATTTACCAATGGTGAACCAAAGTGATGTAGTTTAATATACAACCACAGAACCATTCACTACAATTAAAAGCAATTTACCTGTTGAGAAGCTTTCTGAAATAAAAATAGAAGCTTTTCTCATAGTTAATTGTCTAACTACCCTCCACTGCAAACCCCATATTCCTTAGCACATAACTTGTTTCTAAAGCTTGCTTTACATCAGCTTTAATCAAAATCAGTAAGTTCAGGGATTTCCAAAATACCTGAAATAAGGAGTTCCAAAATCTCTCATTTTCAAGTTCAAAATTTTTTTTCAAAGGAAATGCAGCTTCACATATGTGTGCGTATCTATTTTTATTCTAAGGAAATGAAACACAAGAAATTGAGCTATATATTGCCTCAAGGCCTTTAACCTTGAGCTCTATGAATTTAATGCAAATTGGGTAGGAAAGAGTGCCCCCCCAAATTAGTGGTCCTAAACAGGAGTTAGGTGTCAACCACCAGCTCATTCTCTGTCCATCCAGGCAGCTGGCCAACCAGCACACGCACTGACTAGTCAAGCAGTTTGCCCATTGCATGCATCAGGCCATGGCTGTTGAAATGCATTTACTGACTTCTGCCCTGCCAGCAGTTAGAGGAAAGATTGTGATATAGAAAAGGAAGCAAGAAATTCAGGAAAGCAGGGAAAGCATCAGAGCTACTGCAACGGGGACAGTACTGACAAAGTTGTAGAAATGAGGCTTCAGTAGGCCAGCTGCTTACTGTCATGCGACTATGAAAATCTTTACTTACATTGTATAACCTATTTGACACATGTATACAACTGCTGCACTTCAAAAGAATAGCTTTTTTAAAAAAACTCCTTTTGCTTCAGGAGGACTTGAAGACCTATCTCATGGAAAAGAAGTTAGCACTGAACAATTTGTTAAATGTCTATGCTGTAAGAACAGGTTTTTTAATGCTCAACAGTAATATGTCTAAAAACCATGACATGAAGGATAAAATCCTATAAAACACATGACTACATGGCTACTGTAGTAGTAATTATGTAGCTTGTGATGCTCCAAGAATTTCAAAGAAAAATATTTCTAGCAAGAAATCGAGTTAACATTATTGCATTTAATTTATATAAAAACGACTTCAAAGTAGTCATATTACAAATCCCTGTAAGACGGAGTGCTGAAGTGGAATCTATTTCTATTTTATACCTGCATCAGATATCAAGCTCATCAAGATATCAGTCAAGTTCATGCAAACACACCTATATGTATATGGAGAGCAATACAATCCATGCACAATTTACTTCACTTGATAAACATTTATACACTAGTTTTCTTTTCACATTTCCTGTGCACTAGGCCATACCTACTAAACACTACTAAAACCTAACACTCACGCAGAATTGCTCATTCAGAGAGGAAGGAACTACTCCAGTCATAAGGCATTTATGCTAGCTCATCTTCACATAGGCACTGTAGGTTTACCCCTTTTTTCTATTCATGCACAGAAGAGAGGTAGAGACACATGAAGAATAAAACTACTAAGATTAGACACAAAACATTCAGTATAAAACAAAGTCAAGCCACAAGAACTCGTCGCTCTGCATGCTAAAGCTCAGCTACCAAAGACTATTCCAATCAGCACCCTTAGTTAGCCTTTAGGTGCTATGTAAATCTAGCCACAAGTGTGTAATGCTATACAGCATGTTCTGTGACCAGATGGAAATGTCTTGCTTTAATGTATAATTTAGTGGTAAAAGCAATACAGAACTCAATTCTTTAAAATTGATCACTTTTTTTAAAGCTAGAAATAATCTAATTTTGTAATTCAACTCTGCATCTTTACACACTACTCAGTACTTGCAAAATATGAGTAGCAACAGAAATGCCATTAGCCATTACTTTTCTAAGACACAGTTCTGCTCCAGCCCCAAGAGAAGACTCAGTCTCACTCACAGACGGGGATGCTGTAATTTTATCACAAGGCAATTGTAACATGTTAACCTGATTCTTTCTTCTGAAGTTTCCTAGCTATCTCTAAACCTATAACATGAATACTTTTCCTTTTTATAATGCCGTCTACACCTACAAAGCTGTCTGTAAAAAGGGCCAAACTTATGCCAGCTTCAGCTAGTCTGTGGTTTTTGAATTTTCAGGTGTGCCATTTCAACTACTGGAGTAAATGATATTAAATAGCTATTTGTGCAGCAAGAAAAATATGAAGGCTCAGGTTTAATTCTCAGTTTACTAGGTAAGCAACTTCAATCTGTCTGTCACATTTCTCTCTCACCGTCTTTAGCCCACTCAATCATCAATCAGCCCCTCATCCTCACACAGATGATGGCACAGTACACTCAATTCACACAAACTTACTTGCATGTCACAACGTAGCCTGTCTATGAATACTCAGATCAACAGTTTCAGAAGTACACAGCAGGGCAAAATCTTGCTTTCCATTCTCTCCCTTCATTCCATAAAGAATAAAACAGGGAAAAACATCTGATAGTATAAGCAACTGAAAACAGAATTATTACAATGTTCAGTATTTTTTTAAAAAACATTGGAAGTAGGAAATGACATGTTTTATTCCTCATCTATGCATATATCATATGATATATGCTATTACATATATATTTAAATGCATTTTGAACATTCAGTTCTACAAGCTCACACATGCTTGGTAGTTATAAAGCCATCAGATTAGTGACAGCAGTGAAAGACCAAGTGATAAATTTACAAGCATGTACTGGAACAAATGTAAGGCTACACACCCAGCACCCCTTTTATTCCTTCAGGCATGCTTCTCTGATTATATGATTACATACTTTATTCCTTAAGAATGCATTGTTTGCCACTTGAATGTCAGGCAGTGGAAAAAATACAGGTAATTATCATTTTAATCATCACTTTTCAAGTGATTAACTTTTAGTTAACAAAAGTATTCCTGCAAATCTCCTCCAGACTCCCATTTCACTCACTACACATGGTCTGCTGTGACCAGTAAGGGTTTATACAATCTCCTTGTCAGACAGGCATCCTTTTGGACTAACCACCTTTTTAACACCACCCTAATTTCAGCCACAACTAAGACAACTCACTACAGAAACCTCCAGGTGATTTGTCTTCATTCTGACTTCATTCACTTAACTGAAATACTGCCCTAAAATTGCTGATAATGCAACCTAATGTACTTGAGAGATCACTTTAGAGAATGGATCCATTTGTATTAGAGCAAAACACCATCAGATAATAGCACACAATTTTATTTGTGTTTCCCTACACTGATAGAAACTCCATTCACTTCTGCCAATAATTCTGCTCAAGCCCCAGAGTGGAGAAACAAGTCTGAAGTACAAGGGTATCTAGGGATGCTTCCTCCAGACGTGACTTATTTTGACTTTGGAGAAGTACAAAGTAACAGCCATCATCAGACCATAAAGTTATCTGTAACAACTGCTACTCCATTTTACTTTATTTTACTTTATTTTGCTACAACTACCATTTTACTTCTCAGAAAAGAACCATTAATGTAGTCAACTAAACACGACATGCAACTTGTGATCACCCTCCACAAAGTATAGAATTATCACATAGATGATTTAGGGGAACAGTAACTAATAAAAAGTCTTCAGTCCAAATTAAACTAAGTCAAATTAATACTTCAAAAATCAACACTCTTCCATCAAATTACAATAGGACAACTCCTCTGAGTTCAAAGTAATTCATTACATTAACTTGTTAATTTCTTGCTTCAGGATGGAAAAATACTTAAGTGTGTTCTGCTGGTCCCTAAACAACATTTCACCATGAAACCGAACTACACATTAGTATGGTTTGACAGACTGATGCCAACCCTTGCATGTTGACACTTAATCTAGCATATAAGAACATGTTCCATAGTCAGAAAGTATTAATTCATAAAACTGGACTAAACACGCTTCCAAAGCAGCAGAATGAAAAAAGGCATGGGTAGTTTGTACTTCTATCACTCTAAAGTCACAAAGATATCAGAAAAGATTTCATCCTTCTGGGCAACAGACAATTCTTCTCTACTTGTGTTTGACCAAGTTTATTTCTTAAACAATGGGCAAGCAGGCGTCCATCTCTTCTCTTGAGAGACTATTCTGCAGCACATCCCTCTATAGTCAGGTCTAGATCTCATTTGCACATTTGAACTCCACTGCCAGCTGCAAGCCAATCATAGATCACCCTGCAGGGGTAGGCTTCCTCAAAAGGACTTATTTGTTCCGTGTGTCTTCGGGATTGGACTCATGACTGCAGCACAGTTTGAAGACTGACAACAACATGCAACATCACACTAATTACAGGTGTAATACATAGTTTCATCACAAGGAAGAACGTGCCAGGGGAGGTTTCGCTTGGATATTAGGAAGAACTACTTTGCTGAGCAGGTTATCAGTCATTGGAATGGGTTGCTCAGGGCAGTGGTGGAGTCCCCATCCCTGGAGGTGTTTAAAAGATGATTAGGTGGGGTGCTTACGGACACGGTTTAAGGAGTAGACTTAGTAGTGTTAGGTTGATGATTGGACTAGATGATCATACAGGTCTTTTCCAATCTCGACATTACTATGATTTGCTCATCTGAGTCTATACTTCCCATCATCCACTGGACTGCAGACAAGTATGGGCATTTGCCACACAGCTTAAAGCTGCTTAGAAAAAAGTTTCACAATATAGGAATGAAAATTTCAGTAATGGACTATGCATTTACTTTCACAGAATTTACTTTTTTTTTATCTGAGAGAGGTTAAAATACCCAATGGTTATTGATGATATAAAATGCATAAAATTCTCATCTGTTTGGCTTATGACTTTTTATGCTCTATACTATATATTTGTTGGAATATAAGTGGTAAATAAATGTTACACTGGATATTTTAATTATCAACATAAATATTGCACCACTTTTTAATCGTCCTAAGCTCTTGGCCTGTTTTGGTACCTTGTTGTAGTGAAATCCACAGGTTAATTACATTCTGCACGAAAACATATTTGCAAGTGTCAAATTTGTATGCTTTGCTTGAAATTCATTTCCATTTAACACTGCATGCACCTTTCCACCCACAATTAATGATAGTAACTTTGTTATTAGATACCTGCTTCCTCTCTGGACCCAATTAAAACACCTGTTTCATGAGGATTTCTCTATTATTTTCATATTAATTTAGCTGCAATATTATCTACAAAAAATAAATAACTTTTAGATATGTTGACCAACTTCTTAATCACAGAACTGCTTTATGATTTCATTTAATACTGAAAAGTAAAATTCAATATAGGAAATTAGAAACGTGTGTGTAAAAGAGGAAAACATTAAATCTGTTGTTTAAAGGAAATTAAACAAATTACCTACACTTACTGTCATCAAATAACTGAAGTGGATAAAAGTTTTGAATTGTAGTATTCAAAAATTCTTAGGGTCTGCATGATGACAGCTACAAGCATGAAGAAAAAGATACTCACTAGTATTGTAAATATCAGTGGTGTTTAAAGGAGGTGTCTGCACTGGTATATACTACCGCTATCGAATTATCCAACACAGCAGTATATATAGCACTGATTAAATGCTGTCTTCAGCTACCAAACTGAAAAATCAATCAGACACTTGTGTAACTGGTAGCACTGCTGCTGAATCACAAATACATGATAAGATTTTCTTGTTCTCGAAACTAACTGCACTTAAAATACCAAACTAAATTCAGTGTCTTTCTCATAAAAATAAATAAAATTGTCTTTCTAATTGCTGACAGACTGCACCCTCAACCATTTAAAGATAGAATCAGAACTTATCTATCCCACAGTCACAATATAACTTTACGTACTACAGAGAAAGTTATTTTGTGAAGGCAAGACGTTCTGTTTCCAAGGTAAGCTCATGACTGCAATAAAACCGAGTAAGACCTGAACTTCTCTGAAGGCATCAGCATTTTCTTTCCTATAGTGTAACTTACCCTCATCTTACCTCTGTATTTGCAGAACATGAATGCACTAAAATCATGCAAAAATCACAGAGGCTTTTTCCCCCTCCCCTGCATGGGCAAAAGAGGGTGCAATATCCAAAATCCAACAGTAATAATTCAAGTCACAGCCCTTAGCTGTGAACACTGCCTGCTGCTGGGCTATAACCACCTGCCTGACAGAACAGCAGCAAAAGCAGTTTAGGAAAACACACCCAGGAGGAGGGTGCCAAAGCCTATGGACACAAGAGGAATATCTCACAACAAGCCATTTCTGAATGAGTTCTCTGCTTAGAACCTGTAGTATCTGGAGCCCCCTGAACTTCATACTGCATTAACATCAATGGGAAGAGGCTTCTACTTCAGTTTCGGGTCAGAGAAAAAGGCAAAGTAAATTAAACTCTTCCAAGTTAACATAGATTCAAAACAAAAATGTCAGATGATTGCATCTAGTTTCTTAGAATTGTTTTGCTTGGAAGAGACTTTCTAGATCATGAACCCAGAACTGCCAGTTCAATAAGCCATGTCCCTCTGCACCACAGCTACATCTTTTAAATACCTCCAGAGATGGCGACTCCACCACTTCCCTCAGCAGCCTATTGCAGTACTTGACAACAATTTCAGTGACAAAATATTTCCTAATATCTAATCTAAACTTCCCTGGTGCAACTTGAGGCCATCTTCTCCTCTCTTTTCCTACTGTTATAAGGGAGAAGAGACTGAACCCCACCTCACTACAACTTCCTTTCAGGTAGTTGCTGAGAGTGAGGAGGTCTCCCCCTAGCCTCCTTTTTTTCAGACTAAATAGCCCCAGTTCCCTCAGCCTCTCCTCCAAAGACTTACGTGTTAGGCCATTCACCACCTTCATTGCCCTTCTTTGGAGATGCTCCAGCACCCTGATATCCTTCTTGTAGTAAGAGGCCCAAAACTGAACCCAGTCCTCCATGTGCAGCCTCACCAGTGCCAAGTACAGGGGGACAATCATTTCCCTAATCCTGATGGCCACACTATTTCTGACACAAGCCAGGATACTGTTGGCCTTCTTGACTAACTGGGTACACTGCTGGCTCATATTCAATGGTTTTAATATGGTTCCCTGTGGTAACAGGTATTTCTTAACAGAGTCTGAGCATTGTTGTCAGAGCACCCAAATACTGGGTTTACACCAAAAATTACCTCTGCCTTATTTATCAACTCCAGTGACCATGCTGAAAGCATGTGATGCTACATGGACCTAGAAGTCAGTACCCACAGGGTGGTATATTTAACTATTTTGATTTTAATTGCTATCAGACTTTTTACTGGGATTACTTATCCCATACATACCCAAACCCAAGGTTTTTTCAGTTACACTGATTCAGATACATTAATTGCAATATAATTAGATACTTCTAATCAGTTAAATACTAATTGAAGGTCTTACTTGAAACCAAGAGTTACTGATTTTTCTAATGAAAAGGCAAACAAAAGACAAAATCAGGCTTTTTTTTTTTTAGCAGCTACTTTAGACACCGCTTTATGATCTTCTTGATAGAAAGAACATTTTTACATTATTTTTTCACAGAAGGTGTCCAGTCAAAGAGCACTGTGGGTTTAAAATAATGGGTATCTTTAAAATTATAAAAATTACCTCTAAGGAAAGTACTTACCCTGAAGAATTTAATGGAAATTAAACAGTATTACAATTATGAACTGCAAGAAGAAAAAAATGCAGTAAAGATCTTCCAGTAAACAACTATACAGTATATAATTTTGTCAGAAGCCTAATTTCTTAACTTAACCAAACAGATGTAAAGCAGCAAATAGAGTATTTTAATAGTATTGCACATGCTACCAACATAAGGACTGAAAATGATTCATTTAACTTCCATTTTGCATTTATACAAACTCAATTTTTAATAAAGACTTATTCCCAAAATGCACTGGCATACGAGAAACCAGAATCTCAGTCTAGAAAGTTTAGCAATTTAAAAGTGTATCATTATGCCTTTCCTTTAAGGTTTCAATTATTTGTATGGCCATAAAACACCTTGAAACTGAGACACATGGATTCGTCTTCTGACAAATATTCCCTTAATTATCACACATTAAAAAGCATCCTCCATTTTCTCAATAGCACTTTAACTGAACAGCAAGTTTCTCACACCTTTAAAGAGAGAGGAGGATGAAAAGGGACAGTATTGCCATATACAGTACCTATGCACTCCTTTCACAGAAAAAGAAAAGGAAGCCATCTGGAATAGAGGCAACGTGCATTACTGTATTAAAGACTTAATATTATTTCCTTCAGAATCACTCATGAAGTTACTCAAATGCATGATGCTATGCACCAAGTGTACCTCTGACAGCATTTGTCTTTGTCAATCAGACATAACACAAACTTTGTATGTCATCCTCTTTGGCTTTGTAGGTCAAAAACAATAGCATTATTCTAAATAATACAGAAACAAAATACTTCTATTTTAATAGTACTTTTCCTGACTAGATATCAAGATTTTTTTTTAAATACCTAGAAAGACATTGTTATCATTTCAATAAACACAAAAACCAAGACAATGAGAATTAAAACAACTATAATGTTACTCAACACAGAGAGGATATATTCGTACAGATCTGAAGCATTATGGTAATTAATCTAGCACACTATTCGCTAATTTATTAAGAATAATCACACTGGTGTTAAAAGACACTCTGGATTTATTGGTATACTGCCTCCCAGAATCCAACAGTATTTTTACACTCGTAAGTCTTTGTTATTTCCCTTAAGTCTATTTTTAAACTGAAAGCTCTTACTCACATTAAGCTTACAGAACACAGACCTGTGTCACAGCAGAATCTCATCTGGTTCCAAGTAATAAAGTACACTGTGCCTTTACAGAGTTAATTGCCTGCTACATCTGGTATTTCTGCTCTAATATAAAGGCAAAAACAATTCCAAGACCAATGTGCCTAATAACCAGTTTTTCCTTTTCAGCAGTCTCTTTCAGTCAGCTTTGATTCTGTGTATATTATTAAAGGAAAGACTTACTCCAGCAGAAAGGCACCTAGATTTGTGTTTTCTATTTCATAAATGGGGAACTTTGCTCCTTAACTTTTCTTATGTGACATAAATCCATAAGCTTTCAAGAGAATAGGGAGGGTGCAAATGTACGTAAAATGGAGTAAGAATCTCTGTGTCGTGTAGATTCATCGGTGGCTTGTTGGAAGCACCCAGCTGCATACCTGTCCACACCAGCCATGTGCAGTGTGAAATCGAGGTTTCCAAAATCGCTGCATAATCATCAAATAGAAAAAGGACAGCAAGCTTACACTAAGCTACATCAAGGACCTTCTGCTATCAAGGCAACAGTGAATCTTGCCATGCCAAAGATGAGAACAATAGAACTTACTGAAGCAAGCAGAGGCACCTTCACAGGAAGCAGTGCTGGATTAAATACTGGGCAATATTCAGTACAGGTCTCAGTCAGAAGAAAACTCCATGTATATTAGACTATTCAGGGAGGTGAGAAGTTACACATTAGCATGACAGAGAACTTCAAAGATTTTAATAAAAATACTTGTATATCCCTTTACAGATATGTTTATGACCAGACTGCAATGAAATTCTGAAGTCTTATCCTATTCCCCCACTCATTAGACATGTGGATTTTTTTTTTTTTGAGACAAAGAAAAATGTTGTTCCATGTCAGTAATCTTCAAGTATTGAAAAAAGGAGTTGACTTTACAGTTGACTGTAAGAAAGTAAATTTTCTTCCAAATATATCCAGTATCAAATGACTAAAATTTCTATTAGCATATTTTTCTAAAATCTCTCATCATAGAAAGACAAGAAACAAAAAGTGTAATGGAGCAAACAATGCAAAATTCTTCACAGCACACTACTTTCCAAGAAGCAATATTAAAATGTTTTTAAACACACAGAATAATGAAATTGCCCTCACCCTCCTCCCTCCCACAAAAGCACCCCAGGAATAACCCAAAACAAGACACCTGAAATTGTGTAAAGCCAAGTGGAAAGAGAAAAAAATTAAAAATTTAAAAAATAAATTAAAAATCACAAGACACATATTAGAAGTCTTCCTTTTATATATTCTCAGAATTGCAGTTGATGGGTGTTGCCTGGATACATCTCCAGCACCATTTAAAAACCAGCACAAATAAAGCACTGGCAAAAACCACCGACTTTAATCCTCCATGCTCCTGACAGATGAACAAAGCATTGCTCACAGGACGCTTTTGTTCTACATCTAACCTACACACAGAGAATCATTAGAATGGTTTGGGGTGGAAGGAACCTTAAAGATCATCTAGTTCCAGTCTGTCTGCCACAGGCAGGGACACCTCCCACTAGACCAGGTTGCTTAAAGCCCCATCCAGCCTGACCTTTAACACATACAGTGACAGAGGATCCACAACTTCCCTGGGCAACCTGTTCCAGTGTCTCACCACCCACAGTGTGAAGAGCTTCTTCCTAATTTCTAGTCTAAATCTACTCTCTTCCAGTTTGAAGCCATTATGCCCCCATCCTGTCACTGCAAGCCCTCACAAAAAGTCCCCCCTCCAGCTTTCTTCTAAGCCCTGTTCAGATACTGGAGGGCTGCCATATAAGGCCTTACCAGAGCCTTCTCTTCTCCAGGCTGAACAACCCCAACTCTCTCAGCCTGTCCTTGTAGGACAGGTATTTTAGTCCTCTGATCATCTTATTGGCCCTCCTCTGGACTTGCTCCAACACATCCATGTTACTCTTGTGTTGGGGGCTCCAGAGCTGGACACAGTACTCCAGGGAGGTCTCAACAGTGAAGCAGAGGGGAATAACTACCTCCTTCGACCTGCTGACAAGACTTCTCTTGATGCAGCCCAGGATGCAACTGACTTTCTGAGCTGAGTGCACTTTGTCAGCTGTGCACATGCGGAGCTTTTCATCAACCAGCACACCCATCTTTCACCTCAGGACTACACTCAATCCATACTTTGCGTAGCCTGTATTTTTGCTTGAGATTGCCCTGACCCAGGTGCACCTTGCACTTGGCCTTGTTGAACTTCATGAGGTTGGCATGGGCCCACCTCTCAAGCCTGTCACAGTCCCTCTGTGTGACATCCCTTCCCTCCAGCCTGCCAACTGCACCACACAACTTTGTGTCATCAGCAAATCTGCTGAAGGTGCACTCCATCTCGCTGTCCATGTCACCAACAAAGATGTTCAATAGCACTGGTACCAGTAACAATCCCTGAGGAACAACACTTGTCACTGATTTTCACTTGGACATGGATCCATTAACTGTAACTCTGAGTACAACCATCCAGCCAATTCATTATCCACCAAGTAGTTATTTAGAGACAAGCATGTTGTGCAGAACAATGTCAAATGCTTTGCACAACTCCAAGAAGATGACTTCAAATGCTCTTCCCTTGTCCACCAACACTAACTCCCTTGTAAAAGGCCACAAAATTTGCCAGGCACAATTTGCCCTTGGTGAAGCCAAGCTGGTTACCACCAGCACCTCCTTGTTTTCCATGTGCCTTAGCAAAGTCTTCAAGAGGATCTGCTCCCTGATCTTGCTGGCCACAGATGTGAGACTGACTGGCTTGTAGTTGCTCAGGTCTTCCTTTTTTACTTTTCTGAAAATGGGGGTTATGTTTCCCCTTTTCCAGTCAGTGGGAAATTCACCAGCCTGCCATGACTTTTCAAACATAATGAAAAGCAGCTTAGCAACTTCATCTGCCAGTTACCTCAACACCCACATTTACCCCAGGACCCAGCTCAGAAGCATAAGCTGACAGAAAAACCTCATCAGAAGATCCTGGGGTCAGTCAATCAAGCCTTCAACAGCCTCTAGTAAATAAAGTTTGGGTCTTTAGGATCAGGTTCTGCTTAGGATCAGGTTCTGCTTGGCACCTAACTTTAAATCCTGAAGTCATCAGGACCACAGTTGCCTCAGGAAACAGAAAAATTCTGATTTCTTCCTCTTTTCCCTGAAACTGAGATTCAGGGTCCTTGTAAAGGATTCAAAGAACACTACTATCAACAGCTAACAAAGACTATTAAAATTAATCTTAGCTTTCCTTTAATTTGCCCTTTTCCCTTCTTCCAGTGGGAAACTGGAGAAAAATACTAGTTGCATTATGTCAAAATGCTTCGCCCTTTGTTCTATCAAACCACTTTGAGAATTTCTGAGAACGCCTGCATTCAAAATGGTGGAGGGACCAGAACTGCAGCAGCACACTGTATCACAGGGACTCTAAAACTGTGTCAAGCGCTGCCAGTAATGTATAAAATTGCTTTTAAAAACTCAGTTAATTGTTAGAATAATAGACCTTTTGTACTCATGCAATTCAATAACATTTTCATATAAAATAGTTATTAAGCATCCTTTGTGCTCATGTGCATTCAAAGACTTCAGAGAAAAGGACAACAGTAATGTCTTCTCTAAATGATCCTCGCCTGTTATGAGTTACTGTAGCTTCTATTTTACACATATGCCTACAATAAGGCAAATTTCTGGGAAGGTAATAAAAGAAATGGTAAGGGACTTAGTCCCATTCTCTAGTGAGACTTCTTCCTGGACTACAACACAAAGACTTGAGAAAAACGTAGCAGACTGCTCATTTTTATGTGGTGACTACTATCATACTCATTTTGATGCAATCACATTATTTACCATCTGTTCTTTGTTTAGCCAAAATAGATTTTCTACATAGTTCATTTGGACACTTGAGACAAATAAGCTATTTATTCCTGTCAGTTTAATGTTTCAGCTACTAGAATTTTAAAAAGAAAATCTTTTCCACAAGAAAATGTGTCCTCGGATATTCTCTAATGTAATATAGTTCTGAATAATGGTATCTTGGTTTATTGCCACTTTTTAAAAAAAAGAAATTACTTATGTTCTTTCCTCTTTCTCAAGGTCTTAGTTCAGAATACAAGAGCTTTAAAAATGCTTAATGCTGCATTTCAAAATTAACTTTGACAAACAACTATCCCACATCAATATGTTTCTAGGATTCACTTAGGAGAAGAAAAAACATCCCTACAATGACATCTTAGAGTCATTGATTGGTCTGGTTGGAAGAGACCTTCAAGATCATCAAATCCATCCATTAACCCAGCACTGCCGGGTCACCACTAAGCCATGTCCCTAAACACCACATCTATATGTCTTTTCAACACTTTCAGGGATGGATTACTCACCACTTCCCTCAGCAGCCTGTTCCAAGGCTTGACAACCCTTTCAGTGAAGAATTTTTCACTACTGTCCAATCTAAAACTCCCCTCACACAGCTTTAATCCATTTCCTTCTCTCTTCTCCTATTGCTTGTTATTTAGGAAAAGACAAACCCCCACCCCACTACAACCTCCTTTCAGGTAGTTATAGAGAGTGAGAAGGTCTCCCCTGAGCCCCCTTTTCTTCAGGCTAAACAACCCCAGTTCCTAGCTGCTCCTCATAAGACTAGACACTTCTAGTGTTCTCTAAACACTTCACCAGCTTTGTTGTGCTTCGGACACACTCCAGCACCTGAGTCCCCTCCTTGTAGAGAGGGGCCCAAAACTGAACAGAGTCTTGTGGTGTGGCCTCACCAGTGCCAAGTACAGGGAGACAATTGCTTCCCTAGTCCTGCTGGCCACACTACTTCCAATACAGGCCAGGATGCCATTGGCCTTCTTGGACACCTGGGCACACTGCTGTACTCATGTTCAGCCAGCTGTTGACTAGAACCTCAGGCTCCTTTTCCATCAGACAGCTTTCCAGCCACTCCTCCCCAAGCCTGGAGCACAGTGTGGGGTTTTTGTGGCCCAATTACAGGACCTGGTATTTCACTTTGTTGACCCTCACACCATTGGCCTTGGACCATCACAGTTATGAGTCACTTTAAAGAAGCAGCAGGGCCCACGATACCCCACACAAGAAGCTACAATAGAAGGGCTTTATGAAACATATTTGATATGTAGATGAGAAGAGAGAAGCATTATAAATAAGGGGAACCTGATTTGACAACTCTAATTAAAAAAATATTTAAAAATAAATCAATGACTATGTAACTGAGGCAGCAGTCCGATAGAAAGCAGCAAACTAGAAACTCAACCCTGAGGCTTGACAGCAGCACAGCCAGGAGAGCACGCAAATAACAGAGTAGCCAACAATTATGTCTGGTTTCTTACTAAAAACCTCAGGACAACCTTCTTATAAAGCCTCAGCTAGAAGGGGGTGTCTGTATTTCAAATAATAAATACAATGGAAATTGAAAGGTTTAACCACATCTTAAAAAACTTCTGCTGGATTTATTTTAAAATATTTCTATCTCTGGACAGTACATAATTTGTAACTTATGTTAATAGGGTAATATTATTGACCATCACCACTTTATTATTATGCAGAACTGATTTATATATGCAATTATTAAAATGTCATACTACAGATATAGCATTTACAGCATACAAAGATGGTAATTAACACATCATATATGGAATCCACATCTTGCACTCAGTGTACAATCACCTCAAACAAGCAATTTCCTCTCTGCACATTGAGATTTTGTCACAGCCACAGAGTTGTGCTACAATTTGAGTACTACTGAAGTTCAGTGCTCTGTTCCCTCCCTTGTAACATTCAGTCACCTCACTTGTCCAAAACACACAATACAATGCAATTCATAACATACAGAAGGGTTCAGTACAACCCATGTTAGCTATTACATATTAAAGTGAGAATTAAAATGCAAGCTATCATCTTTTAAAAAATCCTGCATGGATCAAGAAATACTGAGAATACATTGACAAGGTATAAGGTTGTTCAGGCAAAATTTAGTGTTGAGTAAACAAGAGGCCAACAGACAAGCTTGTGTGCATTTCTTTCTAAGGATGAGAGAGTCCCAGTTTCTCTAAGGTGCTTGCATACCTCTGCAGTTTGCACTGTACTGTCATTGCCCAATAGTTTTACAACGTTAGATAAATTTCTGAGCTTTCCTCTTTTCTCAGACACACCAAATGGGTGAGGACATTTTGGGAGTTAATTCAAGAAAGTCTGCAGAAATCTGATACCTCACCTTATAGAAGTGAATCTACTTCCCGTATTATTTTACTAGTATTGAAAAAATGCAAAGATTATATAAAATTACTTGATTTATCAATCTCTTACCCAATTATTAGCAGCAATATCACGCAAGACTTACTTTTATGTTTTCAGGTCTATGGATTTAACTCTGTTATGCTTGCTTGAGCCAGTGCTGTAATTATGTTGGGTAGACATTCACTTTCTTTCAAAGCTGTTGAAGTTGTATTGTTAGAATCGTTAAGACGGATATTTAGCAACTACAGTATGAAAGTGGTTTATACTAACAGAGCTTCATTATGGCAGACAGATGGTGGATAGACTAAATTCCAATTTTGATTATACCTTTCTTAGTTTCTTATGTAAATTCCACCGAATGCTGTTTTTTGCTAAATAGTTTCTCAGATATTTAAAATTCCATTACTAAGCTGAAGTAAATTCAGAAGAAAAGAATTGTCTAAATTGTCCTCACATTTATGTCCTTTACACCTGTCTATAGAACTTCATTTCTGGGACATAGCATTGTTTTGCTATTTAAAAAAGCAAAAACCTAATCAATAAACTATTTGACCTAAAGGGGGTGGAGGGTATAGAATGAACAAAAAAAAGGTAATTAAAAATTCCCAACAGCAGAATTCGGAGTAAGAGACCTGGTCTTCAAGTTACTCTTCTTTCTCTGTCCCTCATACAAATTTTCAATCAAGTCCTTATGCTCTGATCTTTGCCACAGCAAAGAACACAAGTTAACTGACTACACACTCCAGTTTCAGGCATATTCAAGAGACCGTAACATATCCCTGCTATGAGAGGCAGCACTCACTAAGCTTTGGTGTTCTACTTTTCATGCATATATGTGTGTATATATATCTATATATACACACACAAAAAATATTCATCCAACTCTCAACACGGGAAATGGAATACACTAAGATTAGAGATGAGAAAATGCTAAAGAATACGTTCAAGGTATGAGATTCCCAATCTGAGAAGCTACAATACTGTGTTGTGAAGGAGACAGCAAATACATAATACATTCATACCAAAGCTAAGAGGATTGCAGAATCAATCATTTTCTCAAGATATTTTAAGATTACTGTACTACAAAAAGTACAACAGTAATGCGCACACAGGCAAATGCTACTTCCCAACAGATCAATAACTCTGATAAAGCAAAAAAAAAAAAGCTACGACCAAGTCCTGTGTAGAACAGATAGTGAATGATAATGGTATTTTACTCAAACCTAAGTCAACAGCACTCACTGCTGTACAACACAAAAAAAGGAGGGCAGAGGATGAGAGAGAAAAAAAAACAAATCAAATTAATACTCTACTGTTAAAATTGAATTTTAATTGGGCAAATATTTTTCACAGTCATTTTTGTGCAATCAAGTTATTCACCCAAGCGATGACTGCTTCTCTTTGCAAAACTCTGAAGGTACAGACAAAGAACTGAAAGTAATTCTAAGCTATAGTCAAAGTATGCTCTTTATATCCCAATAAGCATTCCACAAGTACAAACTCATTCTAGTTAATTCATAAAATTCCATGATGACAGACATTTGCCTGGAACCTTAGAGATGCTACCCCGCCTGGCGTTTTACTAGTGATCTAGCTAACCCAAAAGGCAGATTAACAAAACACATTTTATCATAGAATAGTTTAACATTGTCCCCTTAAGGATTCTATCCATTAATTAGCTAATGATTGAGGAGACTTCTCATTTTTTTTAATCAACAAAATGATATTCTGAACTGTTACTCCAAAGGAAAAAGGAATCAAGGAAGGGAGGATATAAAAAGGCTGTTGGGCTTCATTGTTTAGTACCTTGGTAACGTCACGTTTTACATTTTCTATACATTTCTAAAACCAGAGGTTCAACAATCCACATATAGAATAATAGTCATTTCAAGATTAAAACAGGAGAAAGCTTGAAGTAAAGCATTGGAGACACTTTCTCCTTCTTTGAAAAGATCTAGTACCAGCTACTTAACTGTTTGTTCTTACAGTGAAATACATTTATCTGTACAAAAAAGGAATTAAAATTCACTTAAAATAAACAACTTTGAGGTGATAAAAAAATAAATGCCATGGCTTTTCTGAGTTCTGTGGGACTTCAGAAACTGGTGAACATTATGCTCTTGTCCTATCCACCAAGCCCAGCTTAATATCTCACTAACATTTGTCTATAGCTGACATTTTCTCAAACAGTAAGAATCTTGGTAGTTACTTTATTTCTCAGTTGGGATTGTAATAGGATGACACAGCTGTTGCCATTTACAGATGTGTGTATTGCCTACAGTTCTGATAAGAGCATGTGCTTGAAGCAGAGATCTCCTGAACATGCAGAAAGAAAATAATGGTTTTTAAAATAGTAATTCCTTTTCAGAGGAACTTTCAATTTCTTGCATTTATCATACTCCTACTTCAAACACAATGCAGAACAAGGCACAGTAAGAAATTAGCATCTGCTTCTTGTACAGCTTACTCAGAAGTGCAAACCGACTTAACAGAG
Source organism: Ceryle rudis (assembly GCA_033439905.1). Taxonomy (NCBI): domain Eukaryota; kingdom Metazoa; phylum Chordata; class Aves; order Coraciiformes; family Cerylidae; genus Ceryle; species Ceryle rudis. The sequence continues at coordinate 37,672 of JAAGNO010017103.1, forward strand.
GGTTTTAGCAAAGCAAGAAGAAATGTGACTACAATACACTTCCCAATTCATGAAGTTCAGTTTACAAAAGCACATTAAAAACTGAAAAGCCAACCTGTTCAGAAGTTAAGCCACACTCCCTTGAAGATTTTTTTCCTAAGGTCTTTCTGCAGTCCCTGTGGCTTGCAGGCAGTTCTAAAACTGCCTGAGGTAGACTATAAGATATGCCATACGCTTGTACCTACTCTAGGAAGTGTTTGCAATGAGAAGTGCTTTGGTGCTCAGCATACATGTGCGTAGATGCAGCAGAAGATAACCTTTCATCCCCACGAGCTCACACCTTTAACACAAATACACAGAAAGCAGGTAAAGTATTCACTTAGAAATAAATAAAGGCTGCACTGTAAAGCTCAAGAGCTTAAAGAAGATTCCAGAGGAAGCTTCTGAAACTAAACTTGGCATCACGTGATTCCTTTCAACACCTACCTTTTCTTATTGGCCAGATTGGTTTTGGAATATGTAACAGCTCATCTCACTCCACCACAAATCTTATTTAACTTACTGCTCTGATTTAGAGGAAAACTTCTGGAGTTCCTCTGCACAGCTACTGCAAAACCAAATCTGAGCAGAGTAGCAAAGCAAAAATTAAAACAAAAATTTCAGTTAACTTGAAAAATAATACACGCGCAGCAAGAGAGGCAAACAGCATCAGAGCATCTGTTCAGAAGAACATTTCCAGCAAGTCCTTCCCTTCTGCTCCACAGTAGAGAGGCAACATCTCAAGTACTGAGTCCATCTCTGAGGTCACCTGCACAAGAAAGATATGGACTCACTGGAGCCAGTCTAGTGCAGAAACACAAAGACAATGGGGCTGAAGCATCTATCACATGAAGAAAGGCTGACTGAGCTGGGACTGCTAAGCCTAGAGAAGATAGAGCCTGTGGTGAAGGTAACAAGAAGGGAGGGTATGAAGAGGAAGGCAAAACTAGTGCCACCAGCAAGGAGGCAATGGGCAGAAATTCAAACGCATGAAGTTTGATCTGAACACAAGAAAACACTTTTTTCACTGTGAAGTTAGCCAAATACTGGAATAGGTTGCTGAGACACATTGTGGAGTGTCCATCCAGGAGACATTCACAGTGGTGAGCAACCTGCTCCAGCTGATTCTGCTTGAGTAGGAGGCTTAGAATAGATTATCTCAATAGGGCTCTTCCAACCGTAATGATTTTATGCTTCTGTGATACTAGTATACTGTGGTTATCATGCAACTCACAGACTCCAGGCTGTGTAATTAATTCTTGGCAGATTCATTTTGATTCACAACAGAACTGCCCTATATTTAGCAATTAATCATAGATATGATAATTTTTATTATATTTTAAAATATTTCCAGCAATACTCATTATTTTATATCTATAGTAAATTACCTTCCAAAATACATACTTAAAACAAACAAAACAGTTTTCCACTGATCCACAATACCACTTTTGGTTTCTCACTTTCACGCCTAGGTCCTGGTCCCAGTAAGCCCTTTCCACACTTAGATTAACCAACACATAGAAGTACATCTTGTGGTAACAGCTTCAAAAATTGTGTAATTTTAATTCAAGCAGAAGTACCCATTTTTTTCCTCATGTTTTGTCTGGTTTTTTTCATGCTCTTTCCCAGCAGAGAAAAGGCAGCTAACAAAGTAACTAACTTACACTCAGGTCTGAGGAACATTCTCCTCGCTGAAGATATCACTCAGAGGTAATGCTTTTGTAGATTTTAAACTGTTACTTCCCCTACAAAATCTGCAGGGACCCTGGTCTTCAGGCTAGACAAGTTAGATTCTTCCCCTTTAAGTTTCAGGACCACCTCTTAGTCTCCACTGGGGAGGATAAACCCAGGTTCATGCACACAAAGTCTGTTAGATGCCACTCAACGTCTACTTTCAGTTGCAGAAGACTGCATCTTGTCCCTTAATATTTATGTATGGTTATGTTTGTTGTTTCTTCTCCTTGATTTTCCTCTTTATTGATCTCCTTACTCATGTCAGATCTCCTATAGACTATCCATGCTCATTTCTCATTGCTTCTGAACATCTTTCCTACCCGTTCTTCTGGTTTCTTAGAAGATTCAGGAGATACAGTGGTGATAGGCAAGGGAGCAGGAAGAAACAACAACAACAAAACAAAAAAAACCCACCACACACACCAAACCAAAACACACAAGGAAAAATCACAACTACTTCTAACCACCTTGTTAGTCACAGAGGCTGATATTATCTAGCATCTAGCTCCCCGTCTTAACTCGTCCCACACTGCAATCATCTGGGAATTGAAGACCCCCTGCACAGACAGTAAGTTTCAAATTACAACACCACAAAATTTTTGCCAGAACTGAACACAACTGTGACCATACTAAACATGAAAGCAGCAAAACTGTAAAATACCTATTTAATATTTCTGAAGTAAGAAACTCGTATCTGGGGCAGTTGTCCTATCACCTGATGACTCATGATCCTGCCCCAGCTGCAAAGGAGGATGAGGAAAAGGAGACCCATGGGTTGAGATGAAAACATACTGAATGTAATAGCAAAACTGTATATGTTATTGACGTTAATATTAAAGTTATACTCAGACCAGTGAATATACAGTAGTCATAATAAGCAGGAAAGCAGTCCTTGGAAGCAGAATGGTAAGCAAGATAAGAAGGAACCTCCATCCTCAGCAAACTAATCAAACAGAATGTTAGGGATTGGAAGGGACTTTGGCAGAGGGATTGGACTAGATCATCTTTCAGAGCAGGATCACCCAGATCAGGTCACACAGGAACACATCCAGATGGGTTTTCAATGCCTCCAGAGAAAGGGACCCCACAACCTCTCTGGGGAGCCCATTCCAGTGTTCAGTTATTCTCACCATGAAGAAGTTTTTTTCTCATATTTATGTGGAATCTCCTATGTCCCAGCTTGCACCCATTGCCCCTTGTCCTATCATCGGACATCACCGAGAAGAGCCTGGCTCCATCCTCCTGCCACTCACTCTTTACATATTTATAAACATTAATGAGGTGACCCCTCAGACTCCTCCAAGCTAAAGAGACCCAGCCCCCTCAACCTTTCCTCATAAAGGAGATGTTCCGCCACCCTCTTCATAACGAGTATGTCCTTTATGGGACAGGATACACCCTGGAGCCAGCTTGGGTCAGCCGCTCTGGCTGTTGCCCCTCCCAGTTTAAGCTCCCTGGCTGACTCCAAACTGCTAATGGTCTGCAGACTATGGCTGGCCTGTGATTCTATCCCAGCATAGCCAGAACAGTAACACAGAGGCTCTAGCACACAAAGTTCATCTGATCATTAAGTTCCAGATGCCTTTTATGTCCAAGAATATATTGTGAGGCTGCATAAATCCAGCAGACTTCTCCTGTTCAACCCCTCATTGTCACTGTCAAGAAATATGGGTCATCTCTGTCACTGTCAGAAGTAACATCTGTCTCTGCAGCAGATTTAGATCTTGGAGGACTGCCACTGAATTGGGATGAAGTGCCTCAGCATTCACCTCACAGAACTAGCCCATCTAGGTGTGTGCAGTGCTGAGACTGGCTTGCAGACAGCAAGAAGCATTAGCTCCTCTGATCTCGTGTACCAAACACATACTGAAGTGATGGCTGTTTATACATCCGACCGTAACTGCAACAAAGCTAGGCTAAAAATTTGCAGTTGTGGTATCACAAGAGAGGCAGATATTACTTTGTGTTCAGAACAACTTCTAGGCCTCCAAGCTCAACACCTCAAAAGCATGCAATGACAAGTTTCTAATAACTTGCATATTATCCTTACTCCTTAGAAAAAGGAGAAAAACTTCAAAAAATAGCTCCTTTCCAGCTGCAAACCATGACTGGCCAAGCAGAAAGATGGTGAAACACAAGAGTAATTTCAAGCCAAATGAATCTTGAGGATCTTTCAAAACAGGCAACTATATCTTAAGTTTTCTAAATTTGTTAAGTAACTCATCTGGAAACCATGAGAAACCCTTGCAATTTTATAGAACAGCACTGTTACAGGCTATCTTTTACTTTGATGGAGAAAAGAGTTTATATGATGACACTATAATACTAGAGATGCCACATAAGAGCGTAAAGAACAAAACTTTGAGAAAAGCTAAAAATAAGCAGTCAGTTGCTCCTACCATTCAAAGTAATGCTGCTTATGGTAATTTGAAGAGGCAGATATCAAGTAACTCTGTCTGTCTTGCACTACAGAAGACACAAAATTCACATATTTATAGCACTTAAGGTAGAAAGAATATCTTCATGCACAGCTACCAAATATAAACACCCTTTTTATAAAAAAAATAAAATCCCAAACTATCTTGTTCTTTGCAATTCAGTATTTAGAACAGCTTTTTTTTTTTGCCAGTATTCACTGAACCTACTGCATATTCAGAGCTGATGTTACAAATATACATGCACTTTCTCACATCACACCTACAGTTTATAGAGCTTTTGTTCCCCAAAAATTGCCATAAAAGATGAAAGGTGATATTTATCTTGCTAAAATAAAAGCACACAGTCTCAAAGAACTTTCCCTTTCCTGTGGGCATCTGTTCCAGCAGAATGCCCACATCAACATATATGCCGCCCTTACATACAATTTATTCAGAAAAAAATCACATGATCTGAGGTCAGTTCTCACAGAGGAGATAGAAGTCCTGTAAGAATTAACTCTATTCGAATAAAGGGAGAGTCCACTGGGCATATCCCTTTGGGGTGTCTCAAATTTGATGGTGGATGCTGCCTCCTTTTATCCTCTTTTCCCCACCACCTATGGCCTTCCTCCTTTCCCCCCTGGCTGAGGTACTAGGAAGGTATAGACTTCCCAACCCACCCACTACATATTCCCCCTTAACGTGTACACCCCCTCGCACCATGCACTGTATGTTTCATTAACTCTACTTTATGCCTCCTCTGGGAGAAGAGGTTAATATTCTTGAGCCTATTAAGCTCACGCATTCCTTCTTAAAGTTCAAAAAAATTAAGACTATACTTGGTTTTGCAACATACTTTTGCTGCTTGGTCGAGTTCCCCATTTTTGCAGAACCCGACTGGTTCTTTCAGGTTAACTTGCTGCACACGCTATTTTGCAAAGCTATATACACACAACAAGCCTCATTTTTGAAGACATTCTATATTTCTATCAAATTGAACAAGTAGTGTGGGTTTTGTACAGATCCCTGCCATCTTCTAACAAGACAGAAGCAGCTCAAAGCTGTGTCTCACTCTGCCAGGGGAACGCCTCTATTCAGCACAGCACTGAATGCCTCAAGGATAAAGACACTCGCATGGCAGTGCTCTTACCCAGGCTACTCTGCTGGCAGAACAGGAGGGAGAGAGGAGAATACACAGAAAATTAACACATTCTGAGAAATTGGGAAGAAAAATCTAGAAGATGACAAGAGCATCTGCTAAGTTGCTCAAACCATACCGGAGCAACAGCAGTGCTTTAGATAAATCTTTCTCAAGCTTTTCACCCAATGCTTCATTTCCATCGCCTCTTCATAGTAAGCGTCTGTTGGAATTCAAACTAATCCTTCACACTTCACTTGCTGTTTATAGAGACTGTGACTGTAGCTTTACGTTACAGGGAGCTGGCACTTCTATTATAAACTTATGCTTTTTTTTTTTTGTTCAGCTAATTGTACAGGGGGGAAACCATTCCAGATTGAAATAAGAAACATATGCACCTAGTTATCCTTCCCAGTATTTGAAACATTTACAGATGATTAATTTTTGTTCAGCAGTATGTTTCTCTGTCACAGGCTGTTGTTTGACAACAAATTAAATCCAGCTTTAGAGTTCAAGTACCGAAAGAAAAACCCTGGTTATACAGCACAAACCACACAGTGTTGTTTCACACTCAAAATACTAAATTCTTTCATACTCACTAAAAAATACCTATCATTTGAGTAGCTCCTAGCAGTCTTCACTATTGTCTGTTCTTCCCTACAGTCAGCCAAAATTAGGCAAAGAGAACAAAGAGCAAAAACCCAAAGGCAAGTTTCCATATTATTTAACGGAAAGGTAATGATACATGTAGGCCTATCAGGGATCAAAGCCAAACCAACGTGTGGTAGGGTGATACAGACATTACAGTGATCATGTAACCACAACCCAGAAATCACTTTTCTCCCCCCCATAACCCATCAATTATCCCCAAGGGAAATCAACACTAATTTTACAATCTGTACTCCAGAACAGAAGTTGGAACAGCAAAATTTGAAGACAGATAAAATATGACAATACTGGCAGGAAAAAAAAAAAGTCAGCATGCAGTACAACAGACCAACAGGAACATACAAAACATTCTCCTCATGTTGCCAAAGTTCTAAAGTTTTCCATTGACTAAAGTAATGCCTCTCAGTCAACAAGAGGAGAAAATAAATGGCATTTATGCAATAGGTATGTAATTTGTATGTACTAATGGTCAAAAAAATGAAGAAAATGTAAAAATCTCTTTTCCCACAGATGTAGTTCTATGATTTCAAGACACAGAAGTGTAACGGCACTGGTTTGCATTTGCATGAACTGTCTGAATCATGGATGCATCAAGTCGATACTAAAGAAAACATTCTGTATTTGAGAAATTCCAGAAATTGCCCTTCATCTACCTTGACTTTCCTCCGTTTCATATTAATTATCTACTCAACTGCACAATTTTTTTTTTTTTTTTTCCAGATTTCTAAAAGGTCCATTTATTCAAAACTCCACTAATGGTCTTATGTTTACTTCTGTACATAGTCCATTTTCACTTGAGAAAAAGGAATGTGCAGAAAAACTCTATAATTAAAAATACACGAGTAGTAAAAATCACCACTGGAATTTTTTTAGTTTCGATATTAAAAATACATATATACACACACATATATATGTCATATATATCTTTAGATTTCAAGCCTTCGGAAGATCTTCGGACCACACCACTGATTTCTGGTTATCTTTTTCCCTCTCTGCTTTTTGAATATAGCTCCTATTATTACTTAAAAACAGCTGAAGCTCTGGTCACATGTACTACGTTAGAGCAAGTGAAAACCCACATTGTGATTTCCACTACTTCGGGCAGTCCTCTGTAAAATAAACTTACTGCACCACTGTCAGCAATTACTTACGCAAAATTGTAATAAAACAAAGTCTTAACTGATGCTCAGGAATTCAAAACATTGGGGCATCAATGGGAGGAGAAAACACCCCAAAATTCCTTACCACCAACTACCATCAGACTTCAGGGAGTTCAAACAAATGCAGGCATATTGACTCCATGAAATCAATAGGGAGCAAGAATAATCACACTTTGAATACAGCACATCTCAGAATCTGCTTTGAATATGCTGGTAGGAGTGGTGCCATCATTTTGCACAACACTGCCTTACTGAATGTTGGATCTTTTGTTTATTTCATCAGTGAAGTTTCTGGCAATATTTTGTTCAATTATATTATTTGGTCCAATAAGAAACACCTCTATCATACTGTTCTTGCTACATCCTAGGAACAAAATCAACTGAATTCCTTGTATCTTTCGGAATGCAAAGCAGGAAGTCTACACACTGATAATTCTACCACATGTTGGCAACTGCTCACAGCCACTTTTGCAGGAAGAAATCCAATAACAGTATCGATAATATAAAAAAAAAATCCCAAAACTAGAAAGTGAGATATCTTGATACTCTGGGCTATAGACTCTATCAGCCAGGGTAGTTACACAGGTAGCTATCCAGCCAGCTATTTTATATTGATTTGACTTCAGCAAGAAACTCTGAGTTCACATGACAGAAATGAGAAAAGGGTATGGTGAAAACCGAACTGTCAGACTGAAAGAGGATGAGAACAAAGAAATACAAGATCAAATCTTTGTCTTACTGCGTGTCTGTCATGTTTTATCTCAGATACACAGCAAATTACACAAACATAAAATGTGCTAAAGATGCTTCTGTCCATTAGGAAGTGAAACCATGTGTTACATGTATTCTTCTGTTGCCTGAGTTTCATGATTACACTGCTATAGCTCACAAGTAGCCAACCTGAAAACAGTTTTAACAGACCTTCAAAAAATATGGAGGATGATTTTAATAACAGTAAATATAAAGCAATAAGGACAAAACTGAAGTCTTCAGCCTTTCCCAAAGACTAACATACAAACTGATCATGTGACACAAGATTCCCCTCAATGGGGCAATCAATTGAATAATTATGATAATCTTAAACCAGATCTCACATTTACAAGTTGAAAGATGGCATGTAATCTAGCACCTCCTGAAGCTAGAAGGATCTTATCGGACTTCAGGAACAGAATAGGTATTTCATGCAACAACTTGTCGATTTTCTTGGGCACCAAAGGTGTCTATACATTCTGCTGTGAGAAAGCTACCTATGGCTTTGCTATACTTGTTCCTACAGTGAAGACCTGACCTTTAGTCAGACTAGGAATGTATAAAATCCCTTATACAGCTCAAGCTTCATATTAGGGAAATGACAGGATATGTGAAAATACCTAAGTTTATGCGACCTAGCAAGATGCATCCCAGAGTCCTGAGGCAATTGTCTGATGTAGTAACCAAGCCACTCTCGATATTTGAAAAGTCCTGGCAGTCAGGTAAAGTCCCTGGTGACTGGAAAAATGGAAACATTTCACCCATTTTTTAAGAGGGTAGAAAGGAGGACCCTGGGAGCCACCAGCCTGTCAGCCTCACCTCTGTGCCTGGGAAGATCATGGAAGAGATCCTCCTAGAAAGCAATACTAAAGCGTATGAAGGGCAGGGAGGTGATTCGAGACAGCCAGCATGGTTTCACCATGGGCAACTCCTGCCTGGCTAACCTAGTGGCCTTCAGTGATGGAGAAACTATGTCAGTGGACTAAGGAAGAGCTATGGGTACCAACTACCTGGACTTCTGTGAGGCCTTTGACAGTCCCCCACAACATCCTTCTCTCCAAACTTCAGAGATGGATTTCATGAGTGGACTGTTTGGTAGATAAGCAATTGGTCGATGACTAGATGTTATCAATAACAAGTAGTGACAAGTAGTGTCCCTCAGGGGTCCACACTGGCACCCGTGCTGTTCAATATCTGGATAGGGAGATCAAGTGTACTCTCAGCAAGTTTGCAGACAACACTGTGCCGAGTGATACAGTTGACATGCCTGAGGAATGGGATGTCATCCAGAGGGACCTGGACAAGTTGGAAGAGTGGGCTCATGTGAACCTCATGAGCTTCAACAAGGCCAAGTGCAAGGTCCTGCACCTGGATTCAGGTGTGGTGAAACACTGGAACAGGTTGCACAGAGAGGCAGTAAGAAGTCCCATTCCTGGAAACATTCACGGACAGGTTGGATGTCACTGCTTACTGCAGGGGGGTGGATTAGATGATCTTTAGAGGTCCCTTCCAACCCAAAGTATTCTAAGATTCTATGAAAAAATAATATCAGGAAAACAAGAAAAAATTATTAATGAACAGGTAGTGCTCTAAGGTGGAAAATGTGGCATTGGAACTAGAGAACTGCGAAGAGGAAATAATTTTATTTAATCAGGAGAGCTCTGATTTGAGACAGGATAGGGAGTACTTGTACGCTGACATTCACTGTTTTCCCTTCATTTAATGTGAGGATAAAAAAAATGAAGTCACAGAGGATCCAACATTAGGTCAGATAATTTAAAAACTTGATAAGGTTATTGACAGCATCCAGGACTTTCATATTTCATGATGTTCTTACTGCTACACTTCCATTAACTGGATGTTAAAGAGCTCAAAATACAGAATACACAACAAAACAATACAAACACAAGAGAATAAAAACAAAGATAATCTTAAATAATTATTTCCTCAGGCACACTGAGCATACTTAAGACTACGCCTGCAAAAAGAATGGATTACAATAATAACGGCAATTCCAGACTGGCAGCTCAGAACTAAAAGAACAGAAATAACCTCTTTTTTTTTTTTTCAGAATCAGATTTAAGTAGAATCAACATCATTTTAACCCCTTTTCAACCTACTTTTCTCACAGTAATCATGGGTTACCCAGGTCCCGTCCAGTCTACTAAGGATACTGAACACTGACAACACTATTTTAATTTGATGGATCAAAAATCTCTGTCTTTGATCAGGTCCTTATATTTCTTATAGATGATTGATGTTTGCTTTTGTCCAGGAGCTCAACCACCTCTTCCCATCTATTTGCCTAGTGATGTTTTGCAAACAGACCATTCGTTTGTTTACTTTGTTGCATGATTGTTAAAACATCTGTGAACAAGAACAGTAGCTGAGGCTTCAGGTTCACTTAAAAACACAGGGTTATGCACTCTGCACAGCAGTCCTCTACAGCTGCTACCCCACTCCAAGAGCTACCTTTAGAGATCAGCAGAATTTACTGGTTTTTAAGGTGCGAGGTTATCACATGGGTAGAGACCCAAGTGACTTCTGAGAAGCCAATACATCACTTCCCAAAATTAATTGGTGACAAGAAATTTTCCATCAGCTAACAGGCCCGTTGTGGTATCCTTCTATGAAATAATAAATCACTAACTATAAACACTATTATATAGACACACACTCACACTTAGCTGGACAAAATGAAATCTTTGGGACCCACCTACTAACCTCCTGAAAAGCTTATACAGTTTGTATCTATCACTACCAAGTAATGCCTTAAAAGTTACACTGCATGAAGCTATCCCTTTGTCTTGTGTCTCCCCTCTCTCCTGCTCTCAAACACCAAGGAAGATGTAGAGGCAGCAGCAGCTCTTCCTCATTTACTTGCTGAACTCTGAAATAACCCCTCCTCCCTATACAATGTCTACAAGTATTTCTAATGGTATTTCTACAAGTATGCCTACAAGCATCAAGGGATTCTTCATGAAGTTATGCAAAGAACAGAAATACAAAACATTATATAAGAAAAAAAGCTACACTAATACTTTGCCCGAAATGTTGAAATAAATAAATAAATATGCAGGGCATGGGAGGAGAGGGGAATAGGGGGATGCAGAGCAGGGAGTAAGAATTACAGAAAGGAAAATGAACTTATTTCCTGGACCAAAAAACATTCCATACAATGTACTACCGATATATTTTTAACCTTGACACTTTCATTAGTCTGTGACACATATTAACTAACGATGAACAGCAGAACATGACATGATTGAATACTAGCAGGATTAAACTCATTATGTTATACTGCTAATACCACCCTCTGCAAGAACAAACTTGACTGGAATTTACATATTTTTTTACACACTTCTGAATTCATCAGACCTGAGCTTTAACCCACATCTCCAGTATCAACGGAGCAACATCACTTAACATTAGTTAAGGGTATCAGTGTAAGGAAATGTAGTTCTGCATTGTCAAAATCAAGATACATTAATCAAAAAAGCCATATGCAAACATTAATCTGAATTTTCTAGTACCAAGATGAGACCGTGCCATATTGAAAGCACAACAGGAATACTAATGGATTAAGAAAAAACTTGGCAGAGGGGCATTACTACTAGGGAACACCACTACCGCATGCTATGCTCCTAACATGTTCAAGCAATGACTCTTCCATTGCTGTCTGTTGTACTAGGAGATGCTAAACTCTGAAAGTCACAAAAGGGTGAAAACATGGCATTGTAAGCTCTAGCATCGGCTAAGCTATAACACACCTTAGTCCCTCCCCTCTCTTAGCCACAACCAGAAGGAAAAGAAAGTAGATAGAGAAGCAGCTCTTCTCCATTCACTTGTTTGACTCTGATACAATCCTCCTTCCATGTGCAGCATCTGTAAGTACCATCAATAACTTCTTAATGAAGCTATCTGGAGAAGAATGGCATTGCTTTCCTTTATGTCAAACACAGCTACAGTAGAACAGCATGGTAGCAGCAAAAGACATCCTTTACAGCCCAAAGAAAGCTGGAGGACAGAAGACTACAAAATATAATGACTTAAGACACATTTAGGAATATCTATTGTCTCTATTAGTCAGCCAGTCTTCTACTACATTTCACTTTTATTCCTACTATGCTTCTACTGACCCTCATGTGAATACCGTCCACAAAAGAGCTATCTTTAAAGTTTGAAGATAAATTTCCAGATTTTCTTTATTTTGCTACTTCAAAAGCACCCCTCTGATGGTTCCTCCAGGGAGACAACATATCTCCTTTATTCTTTTGAAAACCACAATCATCCTTGTCACACATTACATCTCCTAATTCATAGTTAAACTTAACATTTGAGATCAGTAAAGTTATGCTACTACACACCTTGAGCACAGCAATAAAAACTAAGTTTTGATTTTTATTTTTTTTTGGTTGCTTGTGGTTTTTTTGGGGGGTTGTTTTTGTTTTTTTTAAGAGGTGTGTTAGAAGGGAAGAAGAGGGAAGAAAGGCTTTAGAGATATTTTATTGAATAAGAATAATTATTTTAAATCTATAAAGTCTTTACTTCAGAAATTGAACTACAGAAGCGAACAATTCTACAGCGACTGCATGTTTTGATTCTGACTACATTCTTCTTCCTGCACATGATATCTTTCTGGAAAAATGGAGTAAAATTGCGTTCATTCTTTACCATAATATGCTTGCTTTATGTATGCCAGCTTCCTAACGAGCTGGCACATTAGTCAAATGCAATCAAGGTAATAACCTAATTCAGGTTTAAAATACTATCAAGATGTTTTACAAATTGGCTCAGTATTTAACTATTCAACCTACATTTATGAACCACCTTTCACGATGAGAATCGCAAGGCATTGTACAAAAGGGAGGGGAATTAATCCAGAAACAGGAGGAAGAGATTTCACAATTCTGCCAAGCTGCCTGAAACACCTGAGATACTTAGTTGTGTACTCATCTGATTTTCCAACACAGCCACAGAACTACCAATCCAATACCCTGGGCAAGGAATCTCAAGCTCTAGAGAATAGATGACAAGGGCTCCAGCACCTGACATCTTTAATTTGCATTTGGAGAGTATTAATAAATCACAATCTATTAAATATATGGCACAGGATGACATGTGGAGGTAAGGAAAGTTTAGCTCAGCAGGACTAAGTTCATGAAAGACCTAAAGATTAGAAGTAAAATGTGAAGTGAAAATTTTAGTAGCAGGCAACATATTTATGGAGTGACTAAAACATACTCAAATGGGAATTAACCAGGATGTGTCACTTACGTGTTTTGTCCCTGAACTATTAAAAAAATGCTGACTGCTAAGAAAAATCATTTATCCTTCTGTGTATACTGATTAAATCCCTTAAACCTAGCTAACAGCAGTTACCTAACTGTAAAATCAATTGCTGCTCCCCTTCAGACACCCAAGGGAAAGTGCATGAAGTGCAAAGCAGCTACACTGGTTAGATCATCAGCTGCCACTCAACTGAAAGCCTACAAAAACTCCTCTTTCACCATTAGAAATGGTTCAATTTTAGGCACATTAAAAAACCAAAACAAAACACCACCAACAAAAAAACCACACAAACAAAACAAACCATTTAAGCAGCTCAGTTTTAGTCTGGAAATTAACATTCCTTGCAAAGCCAGATCAGTTATACAAATCCAGCCGTTCTGATTCAGCAGTCTCTGACACTTCAAACAATGTTGTAGGAAGTGAAGATGAATGTCACCTGTGTATGACACTGGATGCTGCTGAAAGGCACCCAAGTTTTCCCTGTGATACCCAGCTCAGGTAAATGTTAATATTATCCTCTGCAGCATTTTCACTGGCGTGTTCTCTTCACATCAGAGGTATAACTTTCCACTTTAATTCTAACTGCAGGAGGTGGCAGATACCAGACTGAAAAATGTATTGAGGTTCTATATTAAATTACTTACCACATATTAAGGGAATGGTGATATTTGGTGATGATACTAGTGCTGCCCCACCTCTTTTTTTAAATCATAGAAATCATAAACACCTAGTTTAACATAGTTTGTAAGGTACCTTATTGATCAGAAAATCAAATGCTGCAGCATGCTGAGATAAATAATGTATCTGTACGTTCCACTGGTATGAAGAGAGATAGTTATCCATTGCAATCATTGCAACCTCAAATTTCTCCAATACCTTCCTTTCCCAATGTTCTTCTAGAAGATTTTTATAATCTTTAATGAAGCTACAAATATGTTTATCGTACGAGGTAAAAGTGTTGCTTCTACATTTTGTTTTCCTGATCATCTAGCTTTTAATGTTTCTTTTTTCATATAAAATTATTCAACCCACGAGCATGATTAACATGAGTATTTCCAATGTAATATAAATTGTGTACATTTGCAAAGATACATGGCTGTCACAACACAGCAGTAAAGTATCCAAAGATTGGGTCAATACTTAAGGAATCCTCTTGAAGACTGCCATTGATTCTAACCATCTTTGGACCAGAACCAATCAGAGATATTACAACTTTTAAAATTCGCAGCTTCATTCTAATGCTGCTCACACAGCGTACTTCATAGTAACACTGCCTCTGGGGGAACTGCTCCTTGCAATGCTTTCCAAATCATGAAGCACTTTGAAGCTACAATAAAAATAGTTACTACAACATGCAAAGCATTGGAAAAACACGAAACTGAAAATTAAAAGTTAAAGCTTAATCTGCAGAACTAAAAATTATATTGAGCTTAATAGAACAAATAATCCTCCTACCTGGGCAGGGAAAATGGCTACCACAGATTTCCAGAATAATGCTTAGACTAACTTCCTTTCTTTTTGTTTTGATATTAGAAAATAGCAGATATATGAGGAGCCAGCATCTGTAAGAAAGTAACAGCTGAGCAGATGTGTCACTCACAAATCTAGGTACAATACATTACCTTCTATTTTCACAGAAACAAGAGTTAGGGTGACTCAGTCTAAAACTTTTAACTTTTTGTTCACGAAATAAACATTTTCTTCTCTTTGCACAACCAGGCATGACTTAGTTTGAAAAATTCCGCTATACCTTAATTATACCATATGCAACTTGTACCTGCTGTGTTCTGACACGTGCTCAGCTAGTAAAAAAAAAGCAGGATACATCTGGTTAGTAAAAAGGAAACATTTTTGACCAAGCATATTGACCTGTTTTGTTTCACTTTTTTGTCAGTAACTATAATACTAGAAGGAAAAGCTTACACAAAAGTAGTTTCATACTTTCAGAACACTACAAGTTCTGAAGAACCATGCCCTTATCTGCTATTTGATCTCATTCCCTCTCCCTGATCTTTTTTTTTTTTCCCCACATACAACATGGAGGAACATAAATACTGCCTGAAACATTTTTTATTTTCAAGGCCTTTTACTAAATCCAGGCTGCAGGAGGTCAACACTGAATTGAAGCCTTAGGAAAACTCTATGCATTTCAGTAAGAACAGAGAAATATATTGGACAAAATTTAGAAACATAATAGCTTATAAAGTTGTGAAAGGCTTAATTTACCACAGAAACAACAAACAAATTTAAAAGCCCAAGACCCCTACACATGCCTAAATATTAGAAATTACCCTCAAAGAGACATTTTTGGAGGAATCCTTTCCTTAAAGAAAATCCTGCACTCTTTTACAACTCCTTTTAATTATGTACTGCAGCTGAATACTCCCTGAAGACACTGGCTTAGTGTTGATGTAGCCCTCAAAATAAAGTTTAACTCACACATGACCTTTGCTCTGATTAAGAGCTAATGTAATCTCTAACAGTCAGGTACCAGCTTCACAGCACACTCATCCCACTCTTAACTGCAATATTCCAGTTCAGAATGTGTATAGTTAAGAAGACAGCTGATTTTTATACACAGAATGACTGTCCTGTCAATGTAACTTAAAAGGCTCTATAAAATAACCTGCTTAAAATATTTAGTTACTTTCCAAGAACATAAACATTATTTGACTCTTCAATTTAGGTAAGGAATAAACTGTGCAGTTTTATATGTCCCATAATCATATCACATAAAGTCATCATAAGCACCAAGTAATGCGACATTTGCTACATGAACTGTAAACCCCTTTATTTTGTAAATAACAGTACTGCAGGCATAGCAAGCAACTATAAACCGAGTCTAGATTATCAGCTTGCAAGCTGCTGTTGTTCTGGCTGCATTAATCATATACGTTCCCCTTTCATACCTTATTCTTATATGAATTATGCATAACTCCAGCACATAAATCCACGTGACTGCCTCTGTCATTACAGTGCCTGTTCCTTTTTTTTTTGGAGCCAGGGCTCTAGCTATACGTAAATAGCAAGCAAGCACCCCCACACACAGAAATTCATAGAGATTCAACATTCAGGAATGTAATGCAACATGGCTTTTCATTCCTTTTCACTTTTCACTGGTGTTCACCTAACCCATGAAACAATACTTAAGTCAGAGCTGTAAAGCATCCTTATTTCCACTGTTATAAGCAAGTTTTACTCAAACCATTTTCTGCCACTTCTTCCACAGTATCTGCTAAAAATAAAATCCTTTTCTTTGGTCCTATGACATCTCCCTCTCCATCTAACTACATGGCCCAATGCAATCCCAGTGAATCCTGCCCACACCCATTTCTTGTCAGGCAGAGAAAAAAAACAAACAAAAAATAAAAAAAAATCAACACCACACAAACTTTGTGCTCTTTAAGTCATGGTTAGTCTTGTGATTCATCACTAGCCACTTGCTTACCACATCTATTCTTATTAGCTCTGCTCCCAACAACTTAGAGCATGGACAAAGACGAGCACAAGGGAGGAGAATTTCTCCTCTACCTTCCCCTTTGACAGAAGGTACATCTGTTCTGGTGCCAAGAACCTAGCTTAGAGACATACAGGTGAATCTTCTCTCCATTCTACTTTTCTGGGTGGATTCATTGAGTAGCCTGGGTCATAGCTTAAGCTGCTTAACATGTACACCCGGTTTACAGAAGTAGCCATCCCCGGCACAACTAGGGACAAAATCGCAGCTCCCAAGGAGTCGAGAGTTAAATTCATCCTCTGCTAAAACTCACTGGCCCTAAAGATATGATACAGTATTTTCTGCACAACTGAACACAACAGGGCTGAGCCCAGGACAAATACATGTCCAAGTTTAACTTGCTGACAGGCAAACTCAGGGAAACAATGTTACAACATCTCCAAGATTCATGAACTTTTGATAGTCATCACAGTCCCAGATTCAGTGGAAGGCATATTACCAATTCCAGAAGTCTTATTCTCATTCACAAGAAAGCGTATTTTAACAGACATCATCCTCTCAGCAACTAATAAAATATCCTCAACTGAAAGCAATGCATCAGAGCTATCTATGCTACTGTTCAGCACAAGACAGTGAAGTTTCTCCTGACATGGTCAGGAGAACCTTCATCTGAAAACAGAAGATTAGAAGTGAAATGTAACACAGAAGGTTGGTTTGCCTTTAGAAATAATGTGGGCTTTATTTAAAAAAAAAAAAAAGAAAATCCTGCTATTGTCCAGCTGTGGAAAAAAATAAAAGAAAAATGCATTTAGTTGAATGCTTATTTTCCTGCCCTAATAAATGCTGAAATATAATTCCACTTTTGCATTATTAGTTCGAAGTTCATATCACAGATATGGTGGCATTTTAATAATAATTTTTCATTTGGCATTGTTTGGCCTGAGGAGGGACCTGATAGCAGCCTTCCTACTCCATGAGGATGTCAAGGCATTGGAGCAGCTGCATACAGCGGTTGTGTAGTCTCCATACTTGGGACAGTTTCAAGACCCAGCTGAATCAAGCTGTAAGCATCCTGGGCTAATAGCACGGCTGACTTGGTGGGTGGACTAGAAACCTGAGAAGATAACCTCCTTCCACCTGATGCTATCATTCAAAAAGTTCTAGGAAGCTGAAGGACACCTCAGTTACTCATTTAAGGCTTTATGCCCATTCAAAGTCATAGTTTCAGTGTATGGAATAGAACTTCAGCATTGGTTTCTCACAAAATTACATGTTAAAACCATATCATCAAAGTTAAGGGCCAAATATAATGAACTTATTCCCCTTTTTACACAGGATGAATTTTAAGAATAAATAATAATTTCAACACATTATAAGTCATTCTCAACAAAAAAAAATAAATTGCCCTACATCACCAAAACAGGAAAAAAACCCAAAAAACCTACAACACACCAAAACAAAACCAAACAAAATACAAACCTGAAGGAGTACACCAAGACTAGGCTGCAATTACAATTCTATAAACAGACATGTGGCAGATTCAGTTTAGAATTAATTGCTAAGGCCAAATTTGCTTACTATAAACCACCCTTATCTCTCCTTCCTCCTATAAAAATATGAGGCAGAATTTGCAGCAGGGTGTTACAAGCAACATTATCTTAGAAAACATTTATCAAAGAAAAAGAAAATAAAAACCATTTGCTGGTATAATACCAGAAAGGAAAGGAGGACTAAAACAAACTCCTAGGTTTATAATGAAAGCCTTTATTGATTAGTTTTTTGTATTAGAATTAAGAGATTAAGAATTCAGTATTTGAAAGACTAAGCCTATGAGAGTTCTTGGAGTTCAAAGGATTCCTTTACATTAACTTTGTTTTGGCAAAATTCATTAAAAGGAACTAGAAAATATGCATCTATTTGTTAATGTAAATAAAATTCAAGGAAAGAGAATAATATGTTAGGACTTTCTTGATTATATAAACATGTTTATTTTTACAGTACTTTTTAGCATTAATTTGTACATTATAATTTACATATGAAAACATACGTTTTTACTTTGCATCATCTTTCCAATTCTTACTCTGACAAGCCAAAGACTGATGGTGGGGAAAATATGCTCTACAATAGATTGGGAGTATCCCTTGCTCAGATCTCCATTGTGCGTCTACTGCCAGCTGTGCCACCATCCATCCCCAAGGAACACAACATTAAAGGGCACAGGGCATCATTTCTCTATCCAACAATACTTCTAAGAAATACATTTCTTCAAGTACTTCTAAGTTTCTAGTCTCACATGCTGATCCTCTCTTTCTTGATGCAAACAGAGTATCACTTCTGAAATCAGAATCTCTGATTCAATTATTTAAAAGTATGCGAAGTAATCAAAGTGCTCCCTGTAGACACATGTCCTTCTACATGTTGACCTTCTGATTCATGGCCTATTACTCTAATTTAACACATCCCTATTCCTTAATAATTCCATTTTTCCACCATGCTCAACACAACTGCAACTTCCCCAAACACCATCCCAAACTGCTTATTTCCATCAGCTCCACAACCACGTGGCAACACGATCTTTTGATGGGCTGCAGTGATGCATTACAAACCAGCAGCACAAGGAATAAAATACTGTAACCAAAACAGGTATAATTAAAATGTAGACCACTCCTTTGAGTTACACTTCAACTGGAGTCAGAAATAGTGATGTTTCTACTCTTTTTCAATAAAAGACACAAAAAACTGCAGTGGTCATTAAAGGTGTAAATACTCCTTTATGAACTTCATAAGAGTCTTTCCACATCACTCTCTGCTTTTACTACACCACAAGTCGATTAGGCTGACATCTCTCTGCCATCTAAAATTTTTTTTTTTTCTTGAGTTTAGTTAAGCTTAAAATTCCTATTGCTCAAATAGTAACACAGTCACAAGGTAACCATCCACCCCAATCCACAATTAATGTGCTCTTCCTTAGTGTTTTCATTAGCATTTTACAGAAACTCTCCATTACTTCCTGTCAGGGAAGTTAAAAAATTAAGAGAAAATATAAATACTAGTAATACATTATCTTGCATTCAGACATCAACATAAGAATCTTCATCTGTTCAACACCTCTTCCAACGTAACAGAATAGGCATCCAACATGCCTACAAACCAACAAGTACCAGCGTGGGCTTAAGGCTGCAGTTAACATCCACAGAGATCCTTTACCCAGAAAGGACACTTCAGAACACTTCCTTTGTGACACTTCAAATATATTTACCAATTAATTGGCAATATTCAGTCTGTGCTATTCAGAGTATACTATGTCACCTCCTCAAGCGGGGAAAATTAGCAATACCACATGGTTTCTGTCTGTAGTAAGAGTGAGTTTC
The DNA here is from genome assembly GCA_033439905.1 of Ceryle rudis. Lineage (NCBI taxonomy): Eukaryota > Metazoa > Chordata > Aves > Coraciiformes > Cerylidae > Ceryle > Ceryle rudis. Next base: position 57,678 of record JAAGNO010017103.1, read on the forward strand.
AAATTAAAAACCACAAATATTCACAGTTTACAAAATACAAGAACAGAGTTACTAAGCAGAAGTACTGCATTAACATTTTTGCATCTTGTTTGTTGCCAAGTCTGATAAAAATAAAACAGATTTCACTTTTAATTTTATCTCTAAAATCTCTGTCCATATAATGGCTGTGCTTTAAATCTGTAAATATGTTATTAACTTGTATATAATTTACATTAGAAAATCTCAAATACTATTTCCAACTGCCTAATTTCCTCGTTCATCAGAAGGTATCATCTCATCCTCAACATGTATTGTTTTCGAGGGATTGAATCATTTTATTGACATGTTTAAAGTAAAAGGACATTTGTTATTTTCTAATTTACATTAGTGTAATCACCATTTCAATGAGTTTGATCTGCCTGAAGCAAATGGGACAGCAACATACAAGCTGCTATTTGTCTATCATGGAAATATGTGGAGTGGTTGGTTTATTATGAAATGAAATATCAAGTAAATTCACAAAGCAGAACATAAAACCTGCCACAAAGGGCCATAATGCAAAGGCAAGAAAAAATCTAGTACATAAAATAAATAAAACACTGGAGGAAAACAAAAAAGTTTTCCCTTGTGTAACTATGACCCAGTCTTTACACTCTTAGTAACACTGTACAGAAATGAATCGCAATATATTACTTCCCTTTCATGTTTGCAAAGAGAAATTCCTTTTGGCTGCTAACCAAACCTCAGAGAGCTAAGAAACAAATTAAAGTTTGCCTGTCTGACCTTTTAGAAAAGTAAAAGGAGTCTTGTACATGAACTGTAATACACATGAATTCAGTCCAAGTTATTAGTCACTAATGGTTATGACTATGTGCTAGCAGTTTGGTACCCAAGTAACTTAATTCAGTGTTCTCTGTTAAAAATCAATTTTTTACACAAGGGGGAAAAGCAACAACCACAACAACAACAAAACAACAGAGTAAATTCCTCACCCTGGAAACAAGCACCAGGAAGATCACAGCATAACATAGGAGAGTGCAGGGGAGCCTGCAGTGCTCCCATCACACCTGCTTTGTTTCTTAATCAAGACCAGTGTCTGAGGCAGAACCAAATCTCATTAGCCCTAGTCTTAGTAGAAATGTTATCGTTCTATAATGCAGAAACACTGAAAACACTAGTGGAAGTTGAGAACCCTGGCGCTGAGGAGCTGTTGAGAACCCTGGCGCTGAGGAGCTGTTGAGAACCCTGGCGCTGAGGAGCTGTTGAGAACCCTGGCAAACTGACACTTTGCATCAACCTCCACTCTGCTTCCAGAGGTACATCTTTGGTTGCTCACTGGAAATCAAATAAAAAAAAATGTTTAGTCTGAGTATCCTTGCAAGAAAAAAAACAAACCACACAAAACTGAAAACAATCAAATAATTGAAATCCCCAACTCCTCACCATCCTCTGTTAAAACCCACTTACTTTCATTATGATTTCCTCATACAGTGAGTCAAGAGTGTTATACTCCTGGTAACCCACCGCAGATATCCAGTTCGAAAGGGACAACCCCATATGCTACATGGTGCTTCCTAAGCTATCCATACTAAAAACTTTTCCTTCCATCTGAGTAGTCAAACTGGATATCCTAGCTCAGCTTTAGAGTGATCTCAGAATAGTTTCTTCCATTTCAGGTTTGAAGTATTTCCATACTTATTTGGGAGGGATGTGTCTGCATCCATTGATCTCACAATAGTTTTGACCTCCTTAAACAAATCTTGTCTTGGTTACATATTTCGGCCATGACAGAAGTTCAAAAGTACAACTATCAATTATTTCAAGCACAACAAAGCCATCTAAGTGCCATATGAAAGCAGACGAGCTTTTACAACTGTTACTATGAACTAGACTAGCAAGTGGCATCCATTTAGCAGAAACTACATGGCATTTTGAAAAATAGAAGAAGTTTTCACAGCTGTTTAGATAAACAGTAATTTTCTAACAGGACCCTACAAAAGCTCTTGTGATACAGACACCTAAGATGGACTCCAAGATACTGGTTCTGCTAACTCCTCTTAGTGAGGCCCTCTTGCAGTGCTTTCTCATGAACCATAGAAAGTTACTGACTGGTTGAACAATACCAATTTGACTTCTGCCTCTCCTGCCAATGGTGCTCATTTGGGAATAGATAATCATGCACAAATAGATACAAAATGTCCACGTGGCCCATATGCGCTATCCAAAACTCAAGAGGTGACAGAGTGAAAACTATAAAAACACTCCCAGGAGGAGATAGAGAGATATACCTGATCATAGATGGTCACACTCTTACCATGATTTCTATGAATAAGTGATCTCAGTAGCATTTCTTTTTTTGTATTTCTGGTCACTGAAGGGATTGGGCCTGACAGATTGCTTCAGAAAAAGCAGCAGCTGAGGCACTGGGCAAGAGATATTCATACCAAAAAGTTAAATAAAATAGGTGACCTGAAATGTCCTGTAGAACACATTCCTGCTCCAGTCACTTACACTGACCTACAGATACCAGCCTTCTAATCTGCCTGCCAGAAAGTGGCCACCATGGATAACCCCCTGATGACCATATGACCACTTTGCTAGTCCTAAAATCTTTAAGTAGATAGTTCCTATGTATCTGCTTGTAGCGTCTGCATAGACACAAGATAATCCATAGTCAGTCAATAATTTCACTGTATTTCAGTAATTTCTACTATATTCTAAAACCAAAACAGAATCATGCAGATTATACTTTACACTTTCTAAACAGTAGTCCTAATATACTGTTATCTTAATTATGAATTAACTACATTTATTATTAGATGATGATCAGAGCACACAGAAAGTGAAGAGAGTGCTGTATAATTATCACCTTTGTAGTTAGCCAAGTACCATTTCCATTTGGTATCTCCTTATGGCATGCAAGCACAGCTTGGTTTTTCTGGACTACACTTGCAAAATAAATTACTTTCTTCTCTTTTCCAATCCTTTCCCAGTCTGCTCAAGTTGACTGTGAATTCCCAAAGCTAATAGGAAGAGAAGGGAGGGAATCAGAAATAAATGATCTTTTCTACCTGCTTTTTGCAGTATCTGTGTTGCTCAGATACAAGCATGATGATTCAATAAAAATGCAATAAAGCCAGATGATGCCCAAAGAAAGTCAGGATCATATTTTTTGAAACAATTTGTAACCATTTTTAATTTATCAGCTTGCTTTCTAGAGATACTATTAAAAGTACCTGGGTTCTGATTCTTTGTTTTACACATCAGGTCTCATTTTTTCCTCCTGTAAACCTATCTACTCCCTAATCAAAGGCAGCTTTTTTTGTCTCAAACTTGAGAAACTCAATTTAATAACTTTTAATAACATCATTCAGGTTCCTAAGGCTTCAATCTAGAATTTAAAAATACCTGCCATTCAGACAGCATTAGCTAACACCACATTCAAAGTCATATGTATCATACCTGATTGTAAATCTGTGAGGCTACTCCTTTGTACATATAAGCTTAATTTTTGTTGACAGGGCTAAATTGGGATTTAACTTCTAGCAGGAGTACATTTAAATGTAAATCTGCTTTCTTCCAGCAACCGATTTTCAGAACTTAGCATGAGAAACTTGAACTTAATCAAGGTATTTGCACACACAGCTTCCTGAGCAAAACAATCATGCAAGTAAATTTAGCAAGAACATTATTTCCATTTGGTTTTCAGTGTGTGTGTGACTACAGTCTGACCAGGTAGAGCTTTGTGCATGCATACACTGAGTAGGGAAACTGTACATTGAACTGACCAAAAGATTTGGTTTCAAGAGCTAAAACTGTGTGAAAGATTAGACTGCTAAAGATAATAAAACTTAATATATAAGTGTGCTTCTTAATTAGCTCATCACACATTTGTATAAGCTTCCACATTAAAGAGAGGAAATGAGCAAGGAGAGTGAAAAGGAAGATAGCTAAGTTTTTGCTTCCCTTTGTTAAAGATACTGTTGTAGCATTGTCAGTATGGAAATTGTTTTAAAAAAAAAAGTGAAGTGACAGAGAAAGCACTGTTTCATGATCCAAGGAGTCTAGAGACATCCCCCCTCCACCAGCTGACAATGAAATGCCTCTGATTACAGGTTAGAAATTGGGAATGACAGTAAAGGTTTTTGAAGTGCTCTAAGGCAAACAATTCCTTTGTAAAGTCTGTTAACAGATGAGGTAAAAACCTGTGCAGATACTTGCAATGTTTGTGACATGGAAAAAGATGCAGTGCCTATGAAAGTTCTAATAACATGTTTACTACGTAAACCAATAATCTACTTTTTGCTAATCTAAATTATGACTAAGATTTTTGATTCTTCAACACAGAATGTACATCATTTAAAACAAGGCTCCTTTCCTTTAGAACTTTTCAGGGTTTAAAAAAAAATTATGTCCCAGGTTAGCATCTTTGTCATTTTTGACAGTAACCAGTGACACAGTAGACTAGTAACATCTGATACACTGCCAGGTAATTCTGAAGCTTTTGTGTTACTTTCACAACATAACAGGTGCTACTTGCAAAATAAGAAGGTTGGATATTTCTAGTTTGTTATTTTCTGTACTGAAAGAAAAAACACAATCCTCACATTCCGGTTGGCCTGAAAGCTTATGTGCCTGAAAACCCGAACAGCTTCTCCAACAACATGAGTTTCAGTTACTACAATGGAGTAACTTCTCTGTCAGCACTGCCTTGCTGGCACCCTCCCCGCAGCTCCGCTAATGCAAGAAAGGCTGTTAACATAAACAGAAGGAGTAAGACTGCAACACAAGTCTTCTGGGATGCATCATCTTTCAATTAGCAAAGCACACATAACAAACCTACAAAGGCCAGGTGGAAAGGAACTTCCTTCCAACCAGAAATAAGTAGAAACCTAAATTAATTACCTAAAAAGCTAGAAAGTTTAACTTTGGTGGAAACAGTCAAGGAAAAAAAAAAAAAAAAGGAAACTAACATAGTGTAGGTTCTTAAGATTCCAGCTACTACAGAAATGTCATTAACAATCATAAAAGGTAGCAAGAAAAGCTGACTCTGCCAATGTAACATTCTTGAGTAACTATAAAAAGCTTGATTTGCATCCTTGTAAATAATGAGAATTTTCATACATTTATCAAGCAACATGTCTAAGTCATTTGGTGCTCAATGTACAGTAGAAATAAATTTTAAAAATCCTTCTAAATTTTCTTCCCTATATAGGATCATTTGTAATGATTAGTATAGGTAAGAATATTAGCACTAAAAAAATCCACCAATTAAGATACAAATGAATGAACCTTGTCTAGCATAAAATACATGACACCGACCTGTCAGCAAATTGCTTGGATACGGAGTGCCTGATCCATCCAGATCTCTGAAGTAGGGCTAATAATGGCTAAGAGAATTCAATAGCAATAAGTATATGATTGAACCATGTAATTTTGCCACCAGTGACCTGAAACAGAACTGGCAGCAAATAATTTTACAAGGAGGAAAAATAAAATACTGAATGTACATAGACAGGGGATGAAGGTATATTTGTTTAATCATTTATGAACATGATTATGTTATTACCACAAAAATAGTGGTACGGTTAAAGCAATAACATCCTTCTTAACTGTACAGTAATACCGCAGCTTTATTTCTTACACTTTAACTACAATCAATGTGCAAAAGAGTTCAAGCCCTTAAGCACAGCCATTAAAGATACTCATTCAGCCATTACATGCTCATTCAAAAGAGAATATTGAAGGAACCTATCATTTAGGAACTGTAAAATACATAAAGTGTATGAAGACAAATGTAATATAACCCAATTAAATCTGCAGATTAGACAGCTATAGATCAATTATGCCTTGGATGTAAATGTGTAACTACTGGGGCAGCACATGTTCAGGAAAAAAGTGTTCTCTAAGCTTGTAGCTACAACAATACAAGGAATAGACAAGATGAGTGCCTTTTGTCTGATTTTGAAGTGAGAGTCCAAAACAAGAAAGTTCAATGCTTCTGAGATGCAAGATGCAATGAAGTTCCAGTCCTGCATGATGCTGACAAATGCAACAACTTTTCTGATCTACTGCCATCAATGAGAGTGGCTGTTCATATTTTCTTCCTCGAGAAAAAAAAAAAAACAAAGAAAAAACAACCACTAATGTGTTAAGTACTTAAAAGCTTTAAAAATCAGGCAGACTTGTGAATGCTCACTACCACAGTTTGGGCATCCTTAACTAGAAAAAGTTGGAACAATATTTGCATAAACTACAAAGTACTTGTGATAACTTTATCTTACTGTACTTTGGTCTCCAAAATAACACTGTATATTTAGTATATAAATTGTGACTGGAAGTAAGATCTCGGAAGAATATTGTATTTCTGAAGAGTGTCTGTTTAGACAACAGAATTCTAATAAGTGAAAAGAAAAAAATATCCAAACACAGAGCAGGAAATTAATTAGATAGTGATCTCTTTAATTAGAGTCCCTAAAACCCTGAATCCTTTGTCAAACACTTTGCTTTAAAATAATAAAAAAATCATTTAGTCATTACAGGAGAGAGAGGAACAGAGTAAATTAAGCACCTTATAAAAATTCAGTATAAAATTCTACTTTAACAGAAGTATTAGAAATTACATTTCAGTGAGGTATTAGAACTGACTTTCAAATACTTTTTCTCCTCTGTATTTGCTTTCTCCTGACTGTTCATTTCTCCTTAAAACATTTTTCAGACTCCCCCCCGCCCCCCAGGCTGCTATTTTCATCATCTATTTCAGTATTACATTCAATACATGTAAAATTTTAAAATCCTTACATCCTAGGCGCAGGCACTGGCTATTCTATTACCTGACAAACAGGCTGCTCTCTTTCCTAGGTCATCATTAACTAAGGGGTGACACACACTCCACAGCAGTATTTACTCCACAGAGGTCCAGTAACAATGCAGGAACGGCTTAACTCAAACTCAGGGGTCGGATCAGTGTCAAAATGCAGTAGGACACTGATGCAGTCAAAAACCCAATGCCTGAAGTTATTAAGCAGGCATTCTTTATCGCAGCTCCAGACAAGTGGGGGATCTCTCCTCCTAACACGCACACTGGGGTTCAGAAACAATCAATTCTTATAGAAAGATTACATGCATATGAATTACATTTCCAGTAAACCTATTATATATTCAATAGAATTCCAAGAAACCATTATCATAACTCTCCACCCATTATCGCATGCGCACATCCATGGGGTAGTGGGCTTTCGTCATCCTCCAGTGGTCTCTGGGAGGAAGATCAAAGTCTTCCTTGCCTTTGCACTTTTCATCTTGCTGGTTTTTGGCTTGCTTTGCAGTTCCATACCTAGTCAGACTTGTTTTGTGGTTTCTTGGACTACACTACTAAAGACTACATGGTTTTTGTAGTTTCAAGTGTGTTACTTTGTACAGTGTGTTATTTTGCACAACTGTTGTTAGGTGCTTCCTTGATGTTTATTCCTCTTATCAACACACGTGGTGGCAATCTATTAAGGCCTATTCACCTCAAGCAAAGTCCTTTCCCTTCCAATTCCTCTGGTTTCTGCTGTTCACCCCTCTTCCCCTTCTAGGTTTCCTGATACTCACTACCAGGACCTGCTCATCCTCAAGCTTACTCCTTCCACTTTCCTAGCAGCTAAACAAGTATGTATTTCTTGCTGTCTTACTACTGTTTGCAAGAAATTTTCTCTCCACTGCCAAAGTACAGTTTAAGAGAGCAGGTACCTTCTTTTTACCATCAGTAACCTCAGCGACTGACCACAACAAAACAGCTACTGAAAATCAGCAAGCTGTTACTTCAGCCTGTGATGAACCTTCCTAGGTAAGCAGTTCACATAAACTGTGAACTTCTGCAGTGATGCTCCATCTCTGAAGAGGGACCCCGATCAGGAAGCTGGCCAAGTAACGACACTTTCGAACCAATATGGCTACATGTCGTTCTCGTCTATTGCTTCACAAGTACATGCTTATATAGTCTGTCAGGCCATTCATGCGCACATCTAAATTGTTTTATTGGTTAACACCTACGTGCTACGTGTGCCAAGCCTTATGCAGATTGGCTAACT
>JAAGNO010017104.1:5313-17864 GCA_033439905.1 Ceryle rudis
CTCTCCAGCCACTCATCCCCCAGTCTGTAGCACTGCCTGGGGTTATTGTGGCCAAAGTGCAGGACCCTGCACTTGGCCTTGTTGAATCTCATACCATTGGCTGCAGCCCACTGGCCCAGCCTGTCCGGGTCCCTTTGCAGCTGCTTCTTATCCTCCAGGGTATCGACACTGCTCCCCAACTTGGTGTCATCTGCAAATTAACTAATGGTACACTTGATCCCCTCATCTAGGTCATCAATAAAGATGTTGAATAGAATCCCTGGGGGACACCACTGGTCACCGGACAACTACTGGATGCAGCACCATTCACAACCACTCTCTGCACCCAGAATGTTAAGAAATTAGCGTCCTGGATAGACTAAAGTCAGCCCCTGGAAGTCCAGGGTAGAGGTTTGGCTGACAACCCTCCTGACTTCACCAGGAGAATTCTATCATATCGTGGGCATTGTGTCTCAGATGACCCCCGACCACTACGTCTCCCACCAACCCTTCCTTGTTCATAAACAGTAGGTCTAGCAGGGCACTACTGCAGTAGGCTCTGTTACCAGCTGCAACAGAAAGTTGTTATCCAGACATTCTAGGAACCCCCTGGACTGCCCCCAGAAAGGGGGCTGTGTTGTACTTCCAGCAGACATCCGGTAAATTGAAATCTCCCACGAGAACAAGGGGTAGTGAACACGAGACATCTCCAAGTTGTTGAAAGAATGTCTCATTGGTGTCTTTATCCTGGTCAGGTGGTCTATAGCAGACCCTCACCAGGATATTAGCCTCATTGGCCTTCCCCTTTATCCTTATCCCTAGGCTTTCCACCTTGGAGTGACCAGCATTGTATTCAAGGTAATCAAAGCACTCCTTAACGTACAAAGCCACTCCTCCACCTCTGTTTTTCCACAGAATAACAGAATTAAATGGTTATGTGATTCTAACTCTCGTAGCCTGTCCTCACAGGGAAGGTGCTCCAGCTCACTCATCATCCTTGTGGCCCTCCTCTGAACCCACTCAAGCAGGTCTGTGCCTTTCTTATGCTGGGTGCCCCAGAGCTGAATGCAGTACTCCATGTGGGTTTTCATAAGAGTGGAGTAAAGGGACAGTCACCTCCCTTGACCTGCTGTCCACTCTTCTTTTGATGCAGTCCAGGAAGCAGCTAGCTTTCTGGGCTGTGAGTGCATGCATATTGCTGGCTCATATTTAGGTTTTCATCTCCGAGTCCTTCTCTGCAGGGCTGCTCCCAATCTGCTTGTGTCCCAGCCTGTATTTGTTTTGGGGATTGTTCTGACCTAGGTGCAGGACCTTACACTTGACACTGTTGAGCTTCATGCCTCTGGTTGGCATCCTTTCCTTCCAGCAAGTTGACTGCACCACACAGCTTGGTATTGTTGGCAAACTTACTGAGGGTGCGCTTGATCCCACTGTTCATGTTGCCATCAAATAAATGTCTTTGAATGAAAAAGGAAAAAAAAGTAAACCCAAGAAAATGCAAAAAACCCAAACCCAAACAACCACTCACAAACAGAAACAAGGTTGGCTCAAACAGAATGGTACTTCTGAATGATTTTAATAGACCTGTTTGTTCTGGAAGTGTTGGCATTGATTGCAGTGGGAGACAGCACAAGGCTTTTAAGAATGTTTACTGGTCTTTAAATCACTTATTACTTTTCTTGAAACTGCGAATGATAACCAAACTGTTCAGTGGTGCTTTTGAACCACGTATATTATGAAATTCCTCTGCCAATGTCACTGTGGTTTTCCACAGCATGGTATAGATGGGTGTATGAAATTACAGACTAGCCCAGCTTGGCGGGGTGTTCAAATGAGTGAGCTGGTGGGCACACTCATATTCTCGTGACAGACAGAGTTGCAAGGCTCATATCAATGGATCACAGAGCTAGAGTAGCGTGATGTGCTCCAAGTGCTGGCAAGGCCAGTCATAAATTTAGGAAAAACTTTTACTAGGGCAGTGGAATGAGGTTGGATGTGAAACTGGGAAAAACAGTGGATGTTTGAACAGGGGATGAAGAAAAGAGCACCTAAGGAAGTTAGGTCAAGGGGTGTTAGTGCTGAGTACAGGTTACGAAGAAATGGGAGGGTGGAGTAGATAAGGATGATAAAGTGCAGGGTATGTTCCTTCTGATATCTACTAGGCCTTTATATGTACTGAATTAGGCTAAACCTTGCTAGCTGTAGGAGCTGGAAAATAAGGATGACTAACTTCCCCTGCTGCAGACATAAGAAAAATGTCTTTGGCCCCAGTACAGTAAGAATAGAACCAAATACAGCAGTGGTGTTTTTCAGCCTCAAACATCAGCATAAGGATGGAAATTACTTTGAGTGTATTATTTAGCCAGCAGTAGATAACTAGATGGATATCTAATAGTGCACTTTACGTCATAATGTTAATTGTTATCAAGCATAGAGAACATTAAAAATTCATAAATAATGAAGGAAATTATTAAATGTTCTTTCTGTGAGGGAAGCAGCATTCCTTATCAAATATCCTAGAGTTTTTATATTTATGGAAAAACTGGTTTTGTGCATGGAGCATCTCCTGAGAAGATTGTTTGGCCTCTGAGCAAGCAGTTTTCTGATGGTTTTGCATTATTAAACCATCCAGTACAAGCCTGCTGCTAACAGCTGAAACAACAAATTTCTTGGAATCTGAAATGAATAATTATTCTCAAAACATGACAAGCTGGCAGAGTTAGTGTATCATAGGCAACTGACTCTTGAAACTCAGAAACTCTGTAGTCTCTTCTAGATTGTTTAATCTTTTGCTTTCATTATAAACCAGGTTTTCTTGAATGCATACTGCTGTTGGAATCTAGATTTCATTGGAATTGGCCTCATCACCAAGCATAAAAATTGTCTTTGAAATAACAGTCAAAATAGCTGTGTAAAGTAATTACTTCTATAAAGTAAGTCTGTGTGATGTACTGAAGATGCAGAATTTGATTGTGAAACTTGATATTTCTGCAACTATTATGCAGTCCTTGTGGTATAAATCTGTAATATAATTATTGCAGTCACTGGGTCCTGCAGTAGTATAGACAAAAATTTAAGAATACGAGCTGACCCATAGCAACACCCAATGCTTCACATCTGAATCATCCAGGCTACCTTTTATAGGGGTGCTTGCTGAGGGGAATCACTTTGTAAATTGCCTCTTGGGCAGTTTGCTTGGACCTGTATTTTCCTACGAAGGTATTTGTCAGCTAGCTTATTATTGACTAATGTATTTTGCTGGATTTACTGTGGGATGCTACTTTACTTTTCAGTTGCCTACCACAGAAATTATTTCAAGCAACTGCAAATGGAATTCTGATAACTGAACTTCATCTGCTGGTTTTAATCCACTCTGTGAAAACATGAGATCTTGACTAATACAAGTCTCCTTTTTGTTTTTGTTTCTGTTGGGGTTTCTTTTGGTTGGTTGGTTGGTTGGTTTGGTTTGGGGTTTGGGGTTTTTTTTGTTTGTTTGTTTGTTTGTTTGCTTTTTGCTTTGTTTTGTTTTGGTTTTGTTTTGTTGTCAACCTATAGCATTATGAATGCTTAAATGAAGGTTTGTATCTTATGAAAGGTTATGTGTTTACTTCTCTTCTCCATCCCAATATGGAGATGTAGTCTGATGAGAAGCTGAGTCCTTGAACATTTGAAAAGAACTTTGCTTAGGCTGCGGTACAGAATAAAGAAATTCTTACTTCTTGGAACTTGAATGACATAATTTTAGTGAATATGCTCTCTACATATACTATAAAGAAAAGACAGTTTACATCTCCTACTGTGTGCTAAAACCACATGTAGCAGCAAGTCTCCAAACACACAGAGAACAAAGTGTGACCCCTTACAATAGATCGAACACACCTGTTTGACCTGTGCATAAAGGCACTTAACATGAATGTACTTTTACCACTGGGTCGTTCACCTCCAGAGTCAGGCCTTTAAAACAGGCACTATAAAAATATTTTGATTTTTTGTTAATAAGAAGGTAGGTGGTACAAATGCACATGTACAAACTACTTGGAAATTAAAAACGTCCAGGATTTATGCATTAAACTTTTAGAATTACATCAACTCTGTAATGTGTTTCAGCAGGAAGTCACACAAGAAAGTTCAGAAATGAAAGGTTTGCTTGGATGCTGCGAGCCAAATGGAAGGAACCTCTGTGGTTTTATACTAGATCACATTTAAGGAATTTTGATTTGAACCCAGAATGGTTTCTTTAAAATCTTTTAGCCAAGTATGAATCTGAACTTCTGAAGGAGGCTGTCTTTTTGTGAGGAAAACTGAAGGTGGTAAGCTGTAACATTTCTTAACTTATTCTACTTATCAGCCAACTAACTACTTGATATTTTAATCTGGAGACATAGAATTTGCTGGTTTGGGAGCAGATTACTAGAAAAACCCCTGAAAAATTATCACTCACAAGAATTTATGGTATATTTGAAATTGTAAAAGAACTTTGGGCATGCAGCCTGTCATAACTTGATCTCAGATATTTGTGGGTTAGTTGATATTATTTTCATAAATTTTATACCTTTTTTTTATCTTCTGGGTAGCAAGGAAAAAATCTTTAACTTTGTGTTTTCCTAGTCTTAAAATTAACAGGTTTTGTTGGTCAAAATTTTGTAAAATATCTTTCCTGAATGTTGTATCCTTTGGAGAGACAATATAGCCTTGCAGTTGCTTGGTGCGTGATGATCTTAAATATTTCATAAGTATTACTTTTCTACGTTTAGCTGTCAAGGCTTAATCTTACTCTGTCAATTCATTGCTGGCAGCCTACTTGAAACTAAATGTCAAACAGCTTCTTACAGTATTTCAGAATGGGTCCTTAGGGTGGCTTTGTTCTAAGATTTAGGTACACAAAAGGAAATGCGGAAAAGCTTTAACGGACAAGGTAAATTTCTGAAAGCATTGCAAAAAACACAACAAAATAATATTACTTGATTTGATATTTTTGCATTAAGATTTTGCAGAAGAAAATGTATTAACTTTTATGGTCTTGCATCAAAAATCTCTTCAGTTGCTATTGAAGATTCTTAGTATGTTGTTTTATTCTAGGGGGAAAAAAATGCAGCTTTCTTTATTCTCTAGGAAGTATAATTTGTTTTTCATGAGTTACAATCCCAACCAAAAGATCTAGTAATTTCAATAACAAACATTGATCCATTTCATGATACCATGAAAATAAATAACCTTCCTAAGGTATATTAACATTCTTATTTTGACACCACAGATTGGTAATAAAATATACCAGAACCCCTCATCTGAATTTTGATGTAGTCTAGAAATTATATTTCCCTGAACAGACTTCATAAGAAATGTTTACCTTGTTGAGAAAAAAGCATTTTACTTTATGCAATATTCAAAAATGTAGGTGTCTACACTATTTATGGAAATTATGTACAAAAGAATGGAAGTAAATACACCTTTGTATGATGCAGTGCCTTGATTTTTAATTTCTTTTTGTGAATGTCAAGATTCCTGAAATTGTTGATGAGCTTCCTTGTTCTGTTTGGGGGTGCTTGAGTATTGGTTTGTTTGTTCGCACATTTTATTGTAAGTTTATCTCAGAATTACCATTTCTATGAACTGACTTTTTTAAGTGGAGCTTAATGGCTTCACATGGAACTCAGTCACGTGGGAACATCTCTTGTGACTGATTAATGCAGGGTGATGTTATTTTCAGATTACTATATCTGATCTTTGTCATGGTGATATATGTAATCTGTTTAATGGCACAAAGAGTGGAATAAATGAATACGTGTAGGGCTGGCAAACATCTAGACAGTTTTTCTTACTTAGTTTGCCAAGATAAATTTAGAAAATAATTTTGTATTCCCCTTAGAAGGTCTATATATAAAGGAGGCCACTTCCTAGCTAGGAAAAGGACAGGAGACTTATGAGTTGAAATGAAAACAGTTTTAATGAAACAGCAAGACTAATATTAATACTAATGCCAATACAAAGTATGCAAAGTTATACTTAGTTAAGTGACTGTACAGTGATCACAATAAATGGGAAAACAGCCCACGGAAGCAGAGTGGTGAGCAAGCCCCTCTAGAGATAGTGAGAGGGAAGAGGAGGATCCCAAGCAGGAGATGCTCCTATCCTCAGGAAAATTCCTGCTTTATAATGATTGTGATGTTTATGGTATGGGATACACCTGTGGCCAGCTCGGGTCAGCTGCTCTGCTTTTGCACCTCCCAGCTTAAGCTGCTGGCTGACTCCAACTGCTGACAGCTTGTAGATCACAGCTGGCCTATGATTCTGTCCCAGCAAAACCAGGACAGGTTTTAAAATGAATGTTTGCGTACCTAGCATCTGTAAATGAAACCATTCCCTAGTTAGAAATGTTACAGTTGTATGTTTACATATCTTTCCATGGCTAGTGTTCTTGATTAAGGTATTATGGAATTTGATTTCATTAAAGATGATTCACTTTTCAGCAATGCCCAAGTACATACACTCATTCCATAAATATTAAATATAAGCCATAGAACAAAATCTCAGTACTGCAGTAATTGTCATCAATGACTTGAAAGATCATAAACTTTTTTGGCTCTGATTTAGATATTCTGCAAAATTATAAAAGTTTCCCTCCATTACCAGGGATCTCGTTCAGCTAAACCAGGCATATACTGAAGTAAATGTATGAAATGCCTTTTAATTAAATTAAACACCCACTTTTAAGGCTCATCAGCATACGAGGAATAAAATCTTGTTGTTTCCTTGGTTATCTGTATTACCATCCCTAACTCACTGATGGACCTCTCAAGTATTTCACCTGGCTGGCCTAGCAATTTTGCTTTAGTTGTTTGCAAGAATATCTAGAAGATATTTTCACAGAGATGGCTAATTTTTTTTTACTTTGAATACATTTTGTCTATTTCCACTCCTCTGCTTTTCAGTCTTTTATTCTGTTTTTTATAGAGTCTAGCCTTTTTAACTGTCTTCTCCGAGTTACTGTTTATCTGTGAATTGGCCCAACTGTTTCTGATGGAAATGTGATGTAAAGCTAGAATTTAGTCCTTTCTGTTAACTCAGTTTTCCAAGTCATTTTTATTTCTCACCCCATTTAGAGAGCATCAAATGTCACCCACGTTGTCATCACTTTGAGAAAATACCAGCTCATTCATGTGGAAGTTGTTCCCATTCATTTATATTCACTAACTTTCTGAGATAAATAGTTTTCCAGGCTTTTATAGATTGTCAGATACAGTGTAACACTTGCAGACCTCAACAATTCTGAAATATACCTTTTCATATTTCTGTGAAGGTTCTTAGGTGGCCACACCTGAAAGGTTTCAAATTTAAATATTTAATTTGAAATATTGAGTTGTTTTTTAATTATTCTAATCAATAGCTTATATTTTTAAAGTAATTGCACTGGAGGAAGCACTTCTGAAAAGTGATTATTTTTATCTATTCTGGACAGTAGAGTGAGGGTAGAAATCATTCACCGTACGAAACTGCCCTTCTCTCCAACTATGATGAAAGACTGGTTAATTGCTACAGATAATCTGAATTTAAGAACATTAGTGGTGCTAGGGTGACCTGTAGAATTTGAAACTGAGTTAACCACCATCCCTGGATGTATTTAAAAGATGTGTAGACGTGGTGCTTGGTGACATGGTTGAGTGGTGGACTTGGAAGTGCTGGGTTCATGGTTGGACTGGATCCAGAGACTTAATCAAGGAAAAAAAGTCTGTTACAGTTGACCTTAAAAACATGTTCATTTAAATTTAAAAATCCTTTTATCTAATAGTAGAATGAAAACAACATCTCATGAAGCTGACTAAGAAGGCAGCTGCCATTCAGGTTCTATGCCTTTTCCTGAAAAATAGCTATTCTGTGATGTTAAAAGCCACAGTAACAGCATGTTCTTTCATTTTATAGTAAGTCCTTAACATAATGTTTAGGACTAGGCTGCTTGCATATGTGGTTTAAAGAGCACTGATGTATCTTCCCATTTGATACTCACTCAAAACAAGTATAGATGATGCAGTGTAATATGGAAATAAGTGAATGTAATACTTATCTAGATCTCAGATTGTTTACAATAGTAACATTCAAGTTTTGTTCTGTGGCTACCTGTCTGAACTGAGTATTACAGAATCTCAAAATAGTTGAGATAGGAAGGGATGTCTGGAAACTGTGTAGTCCCATGCCCAAAGCAAGGGCACCTAGAGATGTTTGTTCAGGGCTGTGCCCAGCTGGCATCGAATATCTCCAAGGAAGGAGGTTCTACGTCCTCTGTGGGCGACCAGTGTTCCCTCAGAGGAATTTTTTTTTTTTTTTAATGTTTAAAAATAATTTCCTGAATTCCAGCTTGTGCCTTGTTGCCTCTTGTCCTGTCTCTAGGAGCCACTAAGAAGAATCTGTCTCTTTCTCCTTTACCACCACCTAAAGGCCTTTATACACACTGAAGCGATCACCCCTGAGCTTCTTCTTCTCTAAGCTGAACGACCTCAGCCCACTCAGCCTTTCCTCATATGAAAGTTACTTCAGTTGCTTAATCAACTCCCTGGCTCTTCGCAGCACGTGTTCCGGTGTCTTTGTTGCTTAGCATAGCAGATGCATCTTACCAGGGCTCAGTAGTGGGGAAGGATCACCTCCCTCCACCCCTATTTCTCTGCCTAATGCATCCGGGATTCTGCTGGCTTTCTTTGCCATGAGGTCACGTTGCTGGTTCACGTTAACTTGATGTCTACAAGGACTCCCAGGTCTTTTTTTTTTATTCCAGACAAGGCTGCTGCATCATCTGTCCCCAAGCAGAGGTCGTGATTTTCCCTGCTGCTCTTTCATGCTCAGGGCATCTCCCCTTCCTTGCTCTCCCAGCCTGTCCTTCCCAAATAACCTGTATTCATGAATGGCAGCACTCTATGGCGGATGTCTCTGCCATCCCCATGAGATCTGTAGCCCTGTAACTCAAGACTAGAGTAGTCTAAATTTGGTGGAATAACAAGAGCAGAAATCCAGAGGAATGTCCAGATATCTAAATAGCTGTGTGTGATATGGGAAAGGTGGCAGCAGTTATTGCAAGAAGGAAAAACAAAAATGTAGTTGGTGAAAAATATCACTAAGGAAACTAATAAATGTCTTCTTGAAACATTATTGCCTTAGCAGATCTTTCTAATGCATAGGTAGAAGTTTCACTTTATGACTTCAGAGTTTGAAAATTGCAGTGAAGTAAATAGTACCTGACATGTTGGTTACAATGTTTGCTTTATTTTTTCTTAGGCTATGTGGAAGATTTGTTATGTATTGCCTAAACCTTTATGTTTACTTGTGAAAATAAAGGGGGGAGGGGGAGGGAGGGAAAGAAAAAAGCATGGAAGGATACAACAAACAGGGAATATTGAAGATGTGTGCAAAATGGTTTTATTTGATCGCAAAATTGTGCCAGTTGGGTCCACCTATTTAAGGTATATCTTTGGACAAAAGCTTGTGTTCAGATTTTTATTGATTGTATGACAGCATCTTTAACATTCATTTGCATAAATATTTTACCTTGGAACTTGTTAGCAAGTAAGGTTTTGTTGTTATTTTTAGTCTCTTATACTGAAAAAATTCTGTATTACTACTGGTTATTTTAGACAATATCTGCCTACCTAGGCATTTTGGATTATAGTCAGTTTGATACAGTTGGCAGTGCTTGAGAATTATGTCCAATGTGTTTTACAATTCATGAAAATCAAGAAGTCATTGATCTTGTAATTCAGTTCAGAAGGCACTATTTTAGAAGTAAATATTTCCAGAAATTAACTCTTAAATTTTAAAGTTCATTCTGGTTTCAGACTGAAGAATTGTTCAGTTACAGCTTTACTTGTATAATGGTTTTCTTTAGACTTTTTTTGCATTTAGAAATGCCAAAAGAATGCCAGAAGTAACACAAGTTGCTTAATGATGTGGTTTACTTCCATAAATGAAAACAATGCACATTAGGATTTCAGAGTGTTAACCATTATTTATTTGGAAACTTGTGTCTAGAAATTACTAGTGACATTTGCTAAAATAATACAATGAAAAATGGTAGAGGTTGCTGTTGCCATTACTTGCTGCACTCTAATAGATACGTTTAGGTTTTTAATGTGTGAATTTTCCAAAACTAAAAGATGGGAGATGGGAAGGAATTGGAAATACTTAATACTGTTGAAGTAAAAATTGAAAGTAAAATCCTGGTGTTCTTGTAGGCAGAATTTCATTTGAAGATATGACCTTGAAAGGTCTACAAGTTTATAGAATGTGACATGTTTTCTGAAGATTTTATTTGGGTGGATTTACAGTTAGTCCTCTCAGTCAATATTTATCTATTAGGGCTTTAGGTATCATAAAGGAGATTAGTCTAACACTGGCACCAGATTCTGTCTCTGTAAGTCTTATAAAACATTAGAAATAGAACAATAACAGTAGTTGTAAAATTTATACTCAATCTATTTACTTGGTAGCAAACTTTGAGTGTCTAAAATCAAAACCAGGTTGGTTCCATACTGTGCATAAGGATATTATCAATACTCCATGATCCAAGGGGTGATCCAGCAGTTTCTAACATCCTGAAAGTATCTGTTGTTTTGGAGGGGGTAATGGAGCTAAAACTTGGCTCCAACCCAGGCACTCATTTCTGAAAAAGTATTTGACATCAAGCATAAATAGTTCTGCCTCTCAAAATTAATCTAAAACTTGTTACTCAAAGAAACAAATCCAAAAGTCTAATCATTTTGGTGACGTTTTCCAGAACAATTAATGTTACTGTATTATTAGCATAATAATTTTTAAGGGCTTACTGTTACTCAAAACCTTTTTATTCACTCATATTCTGCATTTCTAAGTCCTAAATCTAAAAATGAATGTTAGTTTCCTGCACTATTATAGTATGAAATGAAAGAAAAATAATGATCTAAATATTATTTGGCAACATCTAAGCCAAGACTCATTGCTTGGAGAAAAACGCATGTTGATTTCATCTTTGGTTGGTTTTGTGTTTGGGTTTTTTTTCCCCTCTCTGCCTTCTGATTTTTTCAGGCTTCTCTTTTTATTTTTCTTTTTTTTTTTTTTTTTTTAATGTCTTTTGTTGATTTTCCATGTTGCTTGACATTCATAATTTATTATTTTAGCAATAGTTCAACTTTTGTGGCAGTATAATATAGATTCAGAATACTCCATAATTTATCCTCACTTTTATCCTCACTTATATATTCATTGTATTCAACCTCCTGGCATAGCAAACGCTCTTTTAGAGCTACCACAAATCACACCATGTTAGTGGGCAACTTGCAAGGTGTTCCAGGCTTAAGGGTCACATCCCATTATTTCAGCTACTTTTCCATGGAATACTTCCCTTTTCCCTTCCTCTGTCCCACTTAATATTTCAACCAGTAATCTGATTGTTTGAATGTCTAGTGTGGGGACTTTTTTATTTGATTTTTGAGCACTTGAGATACATTCAAACCAGTAGAGCAGTTTTGCTACAGCTTTTCTAGCTCTTGAGGGAAGATGAATACTGTCATTTTAGTTCTTCATTAGTTATAAATGTAGGTTCATCTTGTAGACTGCAGCTGATTCCATGTTAATGCACCCTTGAATACAACCCTGAACAGCACTGGTTGGGAAGGCAAAGGCTGTGCTGCCATGGCCTTGCTCTCTGCTCCAACAGCAGTGAGGCAGAACATGCCAGCTGAATGGCTATCTGCAAAGAAGCTTGAAAATCCCTCCTAGCATAAACATCTCATTTGTTTATCCAACTGGAGAGAGCCTGGATTAACCAGGTTGTGCACCACCTGGAACAGTTCTGCAGACCAGGGTATGACAGATGGCTTTGCAGAAGCAAAGAAAACTTCATCTCTTTCCCTTCAGCAGAGCCCTGTGTCTATGACTTCAAAGTCATAGAAAGACTTCATTTGGAGTGGTTAAGAAACCTAGAACACCTGTGCTTTATCAAGTTCTCCTCCTGCTTCATCATCTTCAGATTATTGGATAACAAGATACACTCTGAGGATAGAGTGAATTAAAAAAAAAAACCCACTAAAGAGAAACGGCAATGTTTAGACTGCAGAACTGTCTGGTGAGTCTGTAGTGTTACCCTGTTTTCTTTGGTGTTGTTTTCACAATTACTTTTTCTTTCAATTCTTGAATCCTACTCTAGGATTCATTTATAAATTTAAATTATTTTTTTTTATTACTTTTTTAAATTTTGTTGGGTTTGTGTGTGTGTGTTTGTTGTTTTCTTTTTAAAGATCTGTATTCCTTTATAGGCCATCTTATGTCATTTTTCCTTTCCCCCCTGCCTCACGGAGTCTTTTTTCAATTTCTGAGACATCTAACTTCATAGAGTTTTAAATTATTGCTATGAAAATTCTATTCTGTTTTTCTCAGTTTTCCTTATCTTTCTCTCTTTCCTATCTTCACAGAATCACAGAATTATTGAGGCTGGAAAAAACCTCTGAGATCATCGAATCCAGCCTATGATCTAACACTACAACATCAGCTAAATCATGCCACTAAGTGCAGCATCCAATCTTTTCTTAAACACCTCCAGGGATGGTGACTCCACC
>JAAGNO010017105.1:0-13107 GCA_033439905.1 Ceryle rudis
CGCTGCCGCCGGGAGCCGCGGCCGGGCCGTGCGGGGGGTCAGCGCCATGGCCAAGTGGGGCCAGGGGGACCCGCGCTGGATCGTGGAGGAGCGCGCGGACGCCACCAACGTCAACAACTGGCACTGGTGAGGGGCGGCGCGCGGTGCGGCCGTTAGAGGGGCCTGCGCGCGGGGCTGTCGCGCGGACCCTCTGAGGCGGCGGCGGGAGGAGGAGACGAGGGGAGGACAGGGGATACCGTCCCGTCCCTCTTTTAACGTCCCTTCTTCTTAACCCCCCCCGGCCCAGGACGGAACGGGACGCGACCAGCTGGTCGAAGAGCAAGCTGAAGGAGGTGCTGGTGGGGCTGGTGGTGGAGGGCGAGGCCGGGCGCTGCGAGATCAGCGACCTAAAGCACGTGGAAGGCGAAGCGTCCTGCAACAGCCGCAAAGGGAAACTGATTATTTTCTACGAGTGGAACTTGCGCCTCAGCTGGAAAGGTACCGGGCGACGGTGGGGGGAAGGCTCTGAGACAGCCAGCACGGCGGGGGCACCTGCCTGCGCTTGGCCGCGGGGAGGGGCGGTGAGGCGGTGCCTTGCCCGGGCTCCTCAGAGGCGCGTGCCAGGGGCTAGCGGCGTCTCCTCTGGCTCAGGGCACCTCTGGCAGAGAGGAGCCATCCAGCCTGGAGCAGGAGAGGCTCCCCGGGCTTGCCAAGCCTTTCCTGGGGGAAAGGGGAGCAGGGGTTGGGGACCTAGCGTGTTTCACCCATGGCGCCAGCTTGCAGGGGGAGATGTGTGTTCTTAGGGGTTGCCTTCGAGGTTTTCGTGGTCTTCTGTAAAGCTGGCTCTGCTATTTTGCTCTGCGAGATGGGGATTGATTGATTTAGAAAGTAAACTGTCTCCTTTGGTGGGCTGGAAAACCAGGAAAATTTGAGTGAGCTGCAGTGAATCCAACTTGGAGGGAGATTACGGGAGTCATGTGGGCCTGAAGTGTGATAAATGCTTATTTTTGAATATTCTTGAAATGCTAGCCTGTCTTTTTTATTATTATTATTATTATTATTATTTACTCTGTGTATTTCTTAGCCTTTTTTAATAGTATATTGATATAGTAGTACTCATCTGGCTTTGACAGAACTAAATACTTTGTGGTGGAGAGATGCGTACCGCTTACAACAGGGTGCCTGAGTTGTTTTAGTTTCCTGGTGTGCACAAATTACAGCTAGGTGTTTAGTGCACGTTGATAGCAGAAAACATGAGAATCTAAGAATCGTAAAACTGTAGATGTTTCAAAACCTTAGTATAGTTTAAACTGAGGGTAATGAATTACAAGAGGAAAAAATTGTTTAGTGGGAATAAGAAAACTAGAAATACTTTTTATTTGGGATGAGGGGCTGTGCCTATGCAATTTTGTTGTGCCGCATCCGCTTGCAACCCCAGCTCCTGGATGTTCATCCTCTGCTGCGCTAGTCCTGAGCTATCTATTTACAGACCAACCCGCTAACGTACTATCTTTTGGTAATGTCAAGGAATTCTTTCCATTTATTGGATGCCTAAAAGTTGATGGCAGATTATGGACCGTCTCTTGCCATGGGTGTAAGGAGCAGGAAGAGCTGATAAAAAGCTCCTGCATGGGAAATTGCAACTGGACGTTGTAATGCTAAATGATGTTCCTCCCCAAAATTCCATACCTATTTCTGAGGCCTTAGCTGTTACTGCAGGAGGGAAGACCGAGGGCTGTACTTAGTTTTCTTCTCTGAATTCCTGTTCCCCAAATGAGGATGGCATTCAGTCCCTGGATCAGTGTTTCAGGTGAAGCTCTTGGCCACTGCACTGGGCCGCTGGCGTTGTGCTCCGCTCCTTTTCAGGGTGTCCCTTCTGGTGCAGTAGTTTTGTGGCTGTGTTTTTCCTGGTTTGGCAGACTGGAACTTCAATACCTATTTTGATGCTGAGGCCAACACTGCTGTTGGAACAGATTTGGAATCGAGGTCTGCTCTCGCAATAACAGGGGACTTAAGTAGTACTGTTACTTACTTGCTTTTTGTTTGTAGTGATAGTTAACTGTTTTAAATGCTACAAGGGTGTTGTAAACTAAGAACATACTTACAATTGTGACCTAAATGTTGACAGAGGAAAGCAAACTTAATACTCTGCTGTGCAGTTTCTATCAGTGCAGTTTAAGTAATTGTAGTCATCTTTTTGATGTTTTTTTTCAGATAAGCTAAAATTATTTAAGTGTTAAATACTGGTTAGTTCAGTTTTGTTAGGTGGTTTGTTTTACTGTAATGTGTAAAGCTTAGAAAGAGGCAGGGACGATATTTTTTTTATTTCTGTACAAATTCTAAATCGCTGTTCCTGTGTTAGGTTTTAGTGCTTTGCAGTGTTTAACTATAGACAACTGTAACGGTGCAGTAGGTACATTGCTCAGTTCGGTGTTTTGCTGAGGGGAGAATGTGTTTGGGAGCTTAGGTTTAAAGGAGGTTGCTACTACATAGTGAGAATCTAAGAGCTGGGGATGGGGATTTTTCTCTCAGTTTGATAGCCGTCAGTGTGTTTTCTGAGAGATCTGCATTAGAAATGAGAGCTTAGAATGAACTGCTGAGAAAGCTATTTGCTGTAATTAGTTCCTTCTAGAAATCTAGGATAAGTAGAAGTTCAAGCTATGGTTAAAATGTGGATACATAAGGACACGATGATATAAATCTTGAAATTTGCAGCCAATTTGGAAAGTCGGCTGTTGGAAAAACACCACGCTTCGCAATTAAGATTGCTGAGCAGCAAGAAAGAGAGGAATTAAGGGTACTTAATGGGACTAAAGTTGAGCAAAATGGCCGTTCTGTTATTTGTTTGAAGATGTGTTGAGGAATTTAATGGATTACTCTGTGTTGTGATGGAAGCTTTATAAAAACACGCGTGTCCTTTTAAAACTTAGGGGTTGAAACTGAGGTGTTTCAACTGTGGATTTATAGGTAGGTCTTTTGAGACATGTGCTTTCAGTAGTAATTTTCTGAAATGCTGGACTGGCAGGAAATGAAAAAAATAAATGTTTCTTAGGTCTGTTGTTGGAGTCCCATGGGATTCAAACAAATAACTTGATTGTCTGATAAAAAGGTGTTTGCTTTGCTTGTGTTGCAGCGATACTACAAATACAGAGCTGGACCGGTGTTCTGCCTGTGTAATGTCAAACACCTGGCTCTGTTTCTTAACTGGTTGGACTCTGCTGTCCAGCAGACACCATCTGCATTAATCCTTTGGAGAAGCAACTTTTTGAAAGGAGGGAAAAAAATGAAAGAATATCTTTGCTGTTTTGATGAATGTAAATTTGTTGTCGGGCACGTGTTGTTTGGGAATCTTTATTTTTAGAGTTGTGAAAATTGTTAATAAAATGAGCTGAATGGATAGAAGTCAGGTTTGTGTCTTGCTCCTAAAACCTGCTTCTGGTATGCTCGTGCTTCCTTTTTGGGGAGAGCAGGTGAAAATCGTATTGGCTTTACTGTCTGCAAAGACAATGTTGCGTGGTTTTGCCTGGACTAATCCTGCAGCTGCAGCCATCTCGATTTCCTCTACTGCGTGTGATTTGTGTTGGGCCCAGGAGTATTTTAGGGGTATGAGTAACTAGTTAATGTGGCTTTGTACTTGAGCTACTTTGAGAAGCCTAAGAGAGGTCTGCTAGTGTAGCCTTTCCCTGTGTGGATGTGGTCATCTGCTTCTGGACTGTCTGACTGTGCTTTATTGACTTGGATCCCGACTAGGACGGGATCTTTGTACCGTACTTTGTGTAATAACCTTCCCTCGCTCTCTTGCTGAGAAACATCTGAGTGTTTGTGTCCTTCACTTTGATCTTGCCTGTTAGCATGTGGGGTTATACTGGTGCACAGTGCCCCCCCCTCTATGCAGTGGTTGGTGGTCATTTCTGGGTACTAATTAACAATGATGAAAGACAGGTGGTGTTTAGTAGCTGGGTGTATCCAGCTCCTCTGAGGGTGAGACAAACCAAGGAAATAACGGTGTTCTGCCTTCATGGTGTTTCCCCTTTTGCAGTCGTGTGTAACGCTGGGTTGTTTGTATTGCGGAGGTTTGCTGACGGACTGATAGAGCCTGTTGTTGTGCTTTCTATGTTTTTGACAACGAAGCTGATAAAACAGTGTGAAGATAACTGGATTTGGGACAGAGCTCAGTGTTTTTCCTATTGCTTTCTAAAGAGATTTTAACATGATCTAAATAGTGAAATAATGTAAAGAACTAAATGCTTTTGCAGCACAAGGGGGAGGAGTCTTCACTGGAATGAAAAAAAAAAAAAAAAGAAGGCCTGAAATTCAACCTTTTCACTGTCAGGTCCAAGGCAAATTAGCACAGTACAGGGTTCACAGCCCAGAGTGTGTTTGTAGAGCTGTGAGGTCAGTGATGGAGGTTGGGCCTTTGCCCAGAAGGATGCAGAAGTGGAGCATCGTTTCTGTTCTGGCAAAGTCTTTTCTAGTACATACAGGAGTTACTGGCAGTTTGCAGTAAAGCTGTTAAAAGTGAAGAGTTCTGAAAAATTTGCATGTCAAGTTTCCTATTTTTAACAACACTTGTCCATTACGTGTGCGTATGTTTTCTGGTAACTTACTTGTACGTTGGGAGCTTTTCAGATATGCAGGAGGGAACAGTTCACATTGTAGGGAGCTCCTAAAGAAAGGCCAGATACGTTTAGGGGTAGGGGAGGTTGTCTTTCCCCTACCCCCTTTTAGACTCTCATCCTGCATAAGCAGTTGTAAACTGCCAGCGGAGGAAGGGTAGCGCAGAGCATGCTGGGCGAGATGACCTGTGTGCGTGTGTGTATCTTAATGTATCTGTACAGAGAAACGCAGTTCTGAGAAGACTTTACAACGAAAGTTCTGAGCCGTGTTTGAGACTCCGCTTGCTATTTAGTTCCTTTAAATCAGGTTCTGGGCAACTTGCCTCAAATAACACTTTTGTACAATTGACTTCCAAGCATAAAGCTCTTGCTATGGGGTAAATAGTTTTTAATAATGCATTTAAGAATTCATTATGTTAATACAGGTACAGTGAAAGAGTCTGGTGAGAAACATAAGGGATCTGTTGAAATTCCTAACCTGTCAGAAGAAAATGAGGTAGATGATACAGAGGTAGGTGTGAAATACTGATACGGCTATATAGGTTCAGATTCTTAAATAAAGCATTAATCAACATGTAGGCATCATATTTTGATTTATCCTATGATTAAGGGGGATAATTACTCCTACCTAGTTTATTTCATGTATTTGGTGGTTTGTTGTTTGGTTTTTTTTTGTTTGTTTGTTTGTTCTGTTTTGTTTTGTTTTGTTTAATACTTGCAACAATGACTTTTCTCTGTTCTCAAATTTACCCGCTAGGAATGTGTACTATTTTCTTTACTAGTTAATTGTTTGTGACAATATAGTAACTACAAATTTGAGAAGAACTCTGCTTATTGCAGTGTTAAAAAAGAACACCAAACCTCCCCTAAAAAAAACCCCAAACTTTTAGGAATCTGCTTGTTGGTTGTATCGCAGCTGATACTGTGGCTTCCACAGATTCCTCACTTTCTGCTGTGTCATGGGCACCTCTGTTCATACCTGATAAACTCGACAAAGCTACTGTGGAGACGAGATACTACCTTCATTTTAGTCAAAATTTTTTAGCAAAGAAAGGATCAACTGGGAAGATAATGAACTTGAATTTGCAGCTGTCCTCTGAACGTAGTAAACAAAGCCAAAATACTTTCCTTTGTTGCCAGAAGCCAAAAGGCTCCTGTTCAGATGCCTTGTAATTTACATCTTGTAATTTTTCTGTTTCTAGATAAACGTTAGCAAAAAGAAAGGGGAAGGAGATGTTCTGAAGGACCTTATGAGAACTGAAGGAACCACAAAAGTCAGAGAGGCCCTGAGAGATTATCTGAAAGCACTTAAAACAGGTAAATTAAACCACTCTGCTAGGTATGTTTTGGTGCGGTTTGGTAATACACTGACAAATCATTGGACTTGTGTGGTTTCTGTTTTTAACTGTCGCCAGCTGAGAGGAAATAAATTTAGTCCTACCAGTCAAAATCTGTATTGCCGTCAAACATGACGGCATCAGGATGTTACTGTAGTGACCCAGGGTGTATCATGTGACCTGCACTGACCGCACAGATCACTGGGAGGCCTGCGGCTGACTGGCTGGCAGAGCAATGCCCAACCCTCAACTGGTTCGTTTTCTGATGTTCTGTTCAGGAGTTCATGGAGAGGGTGCATTCCATAACAGGGAGATGTTATTAATTTTGGGTCAGATATCTTTTAGAAACCTTTCTTTTTAAGGAAAATTCCTTTTAGGTTCTATTGCCAATAAAAACATACGGGTAAGGTGGGAAACCTGGACTGGATTTGTATGTCCTCTTCTGTGCTCTCATTCTACACAGTTTTACCTACTCTCCACAGTTTTGGCCAGCAATTTTCATTACGTAACTCAATGTCAGGGTGGTTGTACAACTCAATTTCATACTGCAAAGTGGTTTTCTTCTTTATTACAGAGTTTACCTTGGGGATGATTCTGCCAACCAAAGCCACTCTTGGTCAGGAGATGCCTGCTGAGCAAAAACTAAGTGTGAACACTGTGCAAGTATGTTGGCTTTAAGCGTTGTACGATTGTATTTTTACCACAGATGCAGTCTCTACAGATTTTTGTATGGTAACAATTACATCTTTGTGGTGTTACCTGCGAAAGCGAAAACCTTTGGGGTAGAACTGCCACCTCATTGCTGTGATCAGGGCAATCTCCAGTAAGAAATGGCCCATCACAGGCCCTGGGCACTCACTCACAGGGTTTTCACTTTAGTGAATCCTGATAGCGATACCGTTAAATACGGCAGCGTTGTGTAGTTAACGTCTGTTGACAGCTCAGTATGCTTCAGAATGCACAAGAGCAATCCTGCCATTTGATCTCGCGCTCATTCTTTTTCTTTTTTTACTCTGCAGGATTCTGTTCCACCAGAGTCTTCGGCGGTAGTTGGTGTAAAAATTCCAACAGTGAAGATGCTGATGAGAGAAATCTTCAACTCCCCAGCAGATGAAATTTATCGCATCTTCACAACTAAGGAAGTAAGTGCTACTTTCAATATTAAATATATGCACGTTATACAGTAATGTGTGTAGATAAGTAGTAAGTGTCTGTCAAAGCACCCACGTTTGGTTCAGTTGAAATGTTTATGCGAATCGTTACGTAATAAAAGTGTCGCTTTCACAGTGCCGAGTATGGATACTGCTCCTTACGTACATTAAAAGGAGATCTGTGGCCATCCAGAAATGGAAGGCTTTGTGAGCTAGCTGTTCCTCGTAACTTCACCAAGTATTTGTAATGCTGAACATCACCACTGGCTCTTCCGTCTTTTTCTGAGTAGCATCTCCTTTTAAGCCACCAAGGAATTTCAGTGGTGATCGGGCAAAAGGAGGTGGCAGCTGCTGAAGCTGTGTGTCAGTTTGGTCTCCTCCCGAGTAACAAAGCCTAGGGACCTCAATGATAGGTGTCACGTTCTAGAACATGGCATTTTACCTCTTAATGAGAGCCAGTTGTTACCTTAATGAAAAGTCAACTAAAGCTGCATTTTTATGTAGTTCATAGGCAGCTCCGTCACAGTCTTTTGCTAGTTAGAAACAGTTTAGCTTTTTTATGTAGGTACTTGTCATTCAGGAGCCTGAAGTGCTCAGTAAAAGCACTGTTGTTTATCCATGCCTTACAGGTTAATGAGATGAATTATTGGATGTGATGATTCTATTGCTTATAGGATAATAAATTTAAAAGCACGAAATTGGGGTTGTGCTCTTCAAAAGAGCCTCACCAGGTACCAGAGAACTTTAAATAGCAAGTCTAGCAGTAGCAGTGGGAAGGAATAATGGCGCTCAGCAGCTCTTGTGCACTTTCCTGGAGTGTTGTTCTGTCACCTCGTTTCTAAAGCTATTAACAGCTAGTAGTGTCTATGTGTGTGTGTATATATATATATATATATATATACACGTGTACGTATGGATGCACTTTGACCACTCCCCTTGTAGGTGACCAGAGTATTTGCATCTACCACTCCCAACTTTCTCACCATTGATACTCTCATTCTGTCACCCCACTGGCCCCTGCTACCACCACAGAGTTCAGTAAATTACAAGCCTGGTTAGTGCGTAAAGCCTCTTGTGTTTGATCTCGTCAGCAAACGCCTTCTGTCTCACAGCACGGTGTGTTATGTATCGGCATAGCTGTGGAGGTAACAGATGTGTGCTGTGTTCTTTTTTTTTTTTTGACAGTTGGTACAGAAGTTTTCTAAGTGTCCAGCTGTGATTGAAGCTGAGAAAGGAGGCAAACTTCAGATGTTTGGTGGCTGTGTCAGCGGTGAATATGCAGAACTGGTAAAAAACGCTTAGCACTGAAAAACAGAGGTGTGGTGGGGGTGTTAGCTTCGTCTCTGAGCCAAAAAGTAGCATACATTTCTGATATTTTCAGCCTCTCTAATGCATATATAATGCATAGATTGTTTCTCTGTTTCAAAGAACAAAAAATTGCTATTATGTGTTGTGATTTTTCTTCCCCATCCAAAAGGGAGGCACTGTCTGTACCTGATACACTGGGGGAGAGAAGTCTCGGCACCATCTTTTCACTAGGAGGAGTGGGAAAGTGCGGGGAAGGTTTGTCTCCCAAATCGCTATCAGCTGCTTTTCTCATTCTAAAAGCGGAGGAAGGAATGCTCTTCTGTTCCCTTCCAGGCCAAGGTTCTACTCTTGCTGGCTGAGTCTGAGAGCTTTTGCAAACTGAAGGGGGGAAAAAAAAGTGGTCCCCGGAGTGGAGCAGAATGCTGCTTTTGAAAGCACCGAAACCCCACTGTTGCAGTTGCCAATCTTCGGCCCCTTCTGGGGACCCTTACGGCCATCCCATAAATGTCCCTGTGAGGTGACAGTGGGACAATTCCAATTCCTCCGCTTTTACAAGACAAAGAGCAGCAGATGAGGAGTTTATGTTAACTAGTCGGCCTGACTTTTTCCCATGAAGAACACAAAAGAGGGGAATGGAGCAAGCTGATGCAAACAGTTTTATTTAAAACCCCCAATCTTTGTATTGTTTATACACATGTCTACTATTATCTAAGATAATGCCCCTCCCATTTTTCAGGGGAGAGAGAGCACTGAGTAATTGTAATGCAAGTATGTCCATCACTAATGGGGAGAATCTTCTCATGTCCTTGCAGGTCCCAAGCCAAAGACTTGTCCTGAAGTGGAGGTGTAGAAGCTGGCCTGATGGTGAGTCGTCTTGAGGACCTCTGAGAGAGGCCTACACTTGGGAGGGAGAAGGAGCAGATGGTTGACAAGTCTCGTGAACCAGCAGCTCACCTAGCGTGTGTTCCTGGAGAACGAACAGCCTGATGTCCAGAGCAGATGTGTCCTCTGTGAAGAGAGGCTTTGGTCAGACAGGCAAAAGCAGATAGATAGGAAATAAGCTGCAATGACTCTAATCCCTGAAAAAACCCAACCCTCTTTATTGAAATGTTGTATGTTGTATGTTCTTCCTCCAGAACATTATGCGATGGTCACCTTGACTTTCAAGGATGTGGCTGCTCAAACAGAACTGCAGGTAGAGTGCAAAGGAGTTCCCGTCTCTCATGAAGACAGCACCAGACAATGTTGGAAGAAGCAGTATTTTGAAGAAATAGGTCTTTTACTGCAGCAAGCCAAAGACAACATGGAATGATAACAGCGCAGTAGTTTTGTTAGGGCATTACTTTTTATATACTTTGTTACAATTTGGTTTTCTAAAAAAAAGTAATTTATTTGTGGGAAGAATAAAGACCCACCTCTATGATACTGTATATAATTTAAGCATTATTTATGGATTTTTAGTGAATGAGGTGGTAAGTCAGAC
The DNA here is from genome assembly GCA_033439905.1 of Ceryle rudis. Classification (NCBI taxonomy): domain Eukaryota; kingdom Metazoa; phylum Chordata; class Aves; order Coraciiformes; family Cerylidae; genus Ceryle; species Ceryle rudis. The sequence goes on from JAAGNO010017105.1 coordinate 9,875, forward strand.
TAAGTACAGGCAGCTTTACGTGGGGAAACTCATGTCTGTTCTCTGCTCTGCTCACCTGCAACTTCACTTCAGAAAGTAATGACAGTTCAGCTGCAGCGAAGTACCACCGTCGTAGGTAGGTAAGTTATGCAAATCAATAGAAAGCATTTGCAGTTTTTATATTCAGTGTATCAATGGCAGAATTGCATCCCCCCCAAGAGATGGGGTTCCCAGTGGAGGTGAAGTGAAAGGGATTATGAAACTGCTGATACGTTAGATCTTGCAATAAATAGAGGGGATAGAGCGTAGAGCCCCCTCAAATCCTTGTTAGGATTGCATTAACCACAGACTGGATTTGCTTCCAACTCCATAGACAGTTCTAGACAAAAATAATTAATAATGCCATGTCATTCTGGTTGGTAGGATGGCTACCACAATTACGGCTGCATGCGCTGTGCACCCTTACTTCACCTCCCTTCCTTTGGGAAGAAACAAACAGTAAGCACACTTGCCTTTAGCAACGCTGTAAACCTTCCCCTGAATGATTTCTGGTCCTCTGCAATTCTGTAGCGCAAATGAAAGGCAGCAGCTGTTTGCTAGAGAAATCAGACAGGGGCATCATTGGAATATTGAAAGTAAAAAATTATTAACTTGTAATTAAACTGCATGGGGGTTAAGAGGTACTGCTTAATTCTCAAATGCTTTTATAAAAAGTGACAATTAAGTACACAGTTTAAAACAAATTGACCAGAAAAGGGCAAGCTGCCTTTGGAAAAGATGGTTGGCTTAATAAAATATGTGATTTTACATGCAGTTTATTTTCTCCATGAACTGATACTGCCATGCTAAACAACTCTAGAGCAGTTGAGTCCTGTACATTTTATTTTTACAGGATGCGAACATACAGCAACCTTACCACACCCTACCTTGCATCATCCAGAATACAGAGTTTGTGCTGCTCTTTTCCACAGATGAGGTCTTCCCTGAGAAGTCTGCAGTTGGTTGTCCCTGTTGAACTTGGGTGAGGTTTGTTGCAGTAACTAGAACGCGCGCCTCACAGCGACAAGGATGGACGCACAGCCAGGTTACCAAGGGTTCATGTCTTGTGTTTTAGGTGTCCAGATAGAGGGTGGGGAACAGCCCCTTGACGTGTCATTTTTTTCAGCATCTTTCTTTTTCTGAATGCTCAAAACTTCAGTTTCCTTTTTAGACAAATATTCAAGGGAAAATATATAAAAATTATTTAGATAATCGGTTGACAAAGGGATAACCTTTAGATAGGAGGAAAAAAAATTCTATGGTTTAGACAAGAGATGAGGCTAAGCAGTTTTGTGTGTACACGATCTAAGAGACTGTGACAATTCATATTTGAGGGTAGGCTGTTAACATCTGATCACAATTTTCCCCACGCAGTGTATTCTACAGCCCTAGCACTGCTCTGGGAGGAAAGTACGCCTCACCAGTTTGCCCTCCTGACTAAAATCCTCTTCCACCTTAGGGTCCCGAGTGCCCATACTTGTATGTTTTGCTAGTCTGAATTTTCTTGTCTCCTTCCACTAGGAGGAGTAATCAATCGGACCAGTTGTCAATCATCAGTGTTGAAAAATGAAGTGACATATACGTTGTTTCCAGCATTGCACCACTCCCAGGAGTGGGACTGGCAAAAACCCCCAGAAAACTCAGCAGCTGTTGCTCAGAGGTCTGACCCTGTGTAAGGAACAGCAGCCCCAGCTGGCCCTCACTTCCTCTTTAAGGAAAGCACAGTGAACTCAAGAGGACAAGCATTCTTTAGTGTTCTTCTTGCTCCTTCGTGCCTGTGCAAGCTGTAAGTTTGATAATACCTACAAGCTTTCTTAAAGTTAAGTACCTACCTTTTTTCATCCTGCTTTTAGGCCAGCGTGGTGTCAGAAATGGGCAGACAGCTTTCACACGCACACACGTGGCCTCCCATTGTCACTGCAGGCAAAGAAGAAAGGACACTTCTTCGTTGTGTTTCCCCAGCGTTCCTGCACTCTTCCCATCTTCACTGTACGTGCTGGAACTTAGTTGACATTAGTATTATATTGCTGACCTGAAATTGCAGTTTCTGCACGCTGTTATTTTGGAATTAAGAGAAAACGAGAGAGAGGTTCATTTTACTGGTAGCAGGCATCTTCGGTGGGCTTTCTGGCAGCATCAGCCAGCCATAGTGTAAAGGAGGCAATCGTCAGCTTAGAAAGGGAGGACAGTTTATTCTCGAGCACTAACATTGCTCATAGACTGTCCTAGAATTTATTAAAGCAAAGATTGTTAAACTGCTAGTTATCCTCAGCACTTGAGCTGGCTGGAGCAGAGCTAGGAATCATCTATCATTTGCCAACAGTATGATGATAATCACGATACTATCACACATAATGACATTAGATGCTAAATGGCATTAGTTTTCTAAAGAACTCCCTGTGAGGAATTCCCTATCCTAAAATTCTCCCAGTAAAATGAAAAAAGAGTAAGAGTAGAGACAGGTAGGGGTAGGGAGTCTGTGGGAAATACACTCAAATTTATTGGAATTAAAGTGTTTTTTAAAAAGACTCAAGCACAGGTGACCCTTCCAGGGAGAGCAAGCTGTGTGAAAGGAGTGATAAAGCAGAAACCACAACAGACAATTTCGTTTGTGATGTAGCAATTTCATGTTGTAAGATTCTGGACAATGACCTGGTGGTCTCTGAGAAAGCCAAAAGGAAAAATGGTTACATGTGAGAGACAAGATTTGCAAGACTAGAGCCAAAAATCAGTAGAGGGTGGTCTTGACAGGCGTGACTCCGGGAGGCAGAGGCTGGCTCTTGGGGACAATGCACAGTGAGGACAGTGGAGAAGGTGGTATTGTGAAAGCTGAATTTTGAGGAGGTTACAGGGAAGGTGGAACCTCCAGGAGGGAATGCATTGTAATTGCGTTGAGAGCTTTGAGAGGCTGAGGAAGCCAGTTAAAGGTGGGGTTGTCAAAGACAGGAATAGAAAAGGACTCCTGAGGGTAAAAAAAAATACAAACCAGAAAGCTGGCTTAAGGTGAATACTATGGAAGAAATCTTGGCTTAGAGAACATGTAAGATAAGGGATAGAGAAGATAAAGAAACGGGTGTTAACAAGGACCTGTAAGAGGAGACAAGCCTGCAGGTACTGCTCAGTTTTGTTTAAATAAAACTAAATACTGGGAATAGATTCCCAGTAAAAAATTGCAGGAAGCCTCAAGGGAGGAGTGGGAAGGTGATGTGAGAGAA
>JAAGNO010017105.1:13207-49636 GCA_033439905.1 Ceryle rudis
CTAAATACTGGGAATAGATTCCCAGTAAAAAATTGCAGGAAGCCTCAAGGGAGGAGTGGGAAGGTGATGTGAGAGAAGAGCAGTCAGAATAATTATACTTGTGGTCATCTTGACACAATTTTTGAGCAAAATAATAGAAAAGCTGTTATCACAGACAGTCCATTCAGAACTGCGGGACAGTAATTTAAAGCTAACCAACATGGTTTGTAATATTGTGTCACATTGGATATAGCTTTTTGAAGAGGCTGCAAAGGGAGCTGATGGCCTCACGTAGCTTGCATGTACGATAGATGCTCTATCGTGTAAAGGCATGTTGCTCGGAGAGCCACTCCAACCTCACAACACCCCGTTGCTGCAACTTCAACAGTCCTCGTTAGTGGAAAACCATTATAAATGGACTATTATTGGGAGTCTAATAGCCAGTTATGTATTTGTGAGAAAATAATTGACAATAATCTAAAAAAATTACTACTGCTAGCATTTGCAAATAACTTACCCAGGTCTGGAGGAGCAAATATCCTAAAAATAGCTCACAGGACCTAGTCAATAGCCAGTGACCAGCTGAATACAGAGGGGCTAATGTTCATCTGGGAACATGGAAGAGGAAGAAGGGTGTATTTCCTCCTGTGTAGCATTTGTGAAATACTATTAAATACTGCTTGTACTCAGTAAACTTCAAAAGCAACGGTTCAAAATAATGAGAAAAAAACAAACCATGACAAAAGACAGAATTCCACTCCTTTCTAACAGAATTATGGTGTGATCTTACGCTGTATGAGAAGCCAAAGCCAAGCGCATGCAATAGCTGAAAGGTGAGGTCAGACAACGTATGGGAGACCTGATGCACATTTTAACGGCTTCTACTCACCAAAGGGTTAAAATGGCTTCTTTTCCCTCTCTTGAAGATTTTTGGCTCGATAAGGGAGTATCTTCCTAGGACATCTTAACCCAAAAGCAGATTAGTAGGCTTGGTAGGAGACTTGATAGATGAATTCTCATCTTCATTAGGTAGAAGTTTTGTCTAGACCCTGTTGATGGTTTCTCTGAAGTTAGAATCTATAAAGTTGCTCAAAAAGGGTATTGAAATTATTCCTAAAGAGAGCGAAACATAATTATTTCATGTCCATATAATGAGGAGACAACTTAAGCACTCACCGGTATCGGTACAGTATTGGTCAATGCAGGAACCGAAGTGCTAAGCAAGGGGAATATAAAGTGTAAACTTCAGATTAGACAGAAATTATTAATTACAGAAGGTTAAAAGAGTAAAAGGAGTCACAAAAGCATCACCTAACGGACTTGTGGCAAAGCAGATGATGCTGAACTACATTCGATAGTAGATGGAATGAAGGAATTTGGGAGGAAAAAGGCTGAAATAGATGTGTTATGGAGACAACAGAAAAACAAATGAGCTAAGCAACTAGAAAATGAAGCTGAAAATGGAGTTTAATCAGATATTAAAAGCAGTATCATTGACAATCCAAAAGATCACATAAGGAAATGGGTATTGCTCGGAAATAACAGGACGAAAGGTGACAGGGCAATGCGATAAAGGCATTCCAGCATTTCAGGGGGCACGGCCAAGTGGAGCGGGCCCCAGGGGCAGCACCCAGGCAGAGAGACAAAAGGAAGTAGGTCTGCAAATGGTGCAGGAAAAAAATATAACGTCTAACGCACAGGTTAAACTTAGGGAAACAAAATGAAGAGTTCCGCTGGCTTCTGACGGCACATTGTAACATCACGAGGAGAAAAACAACCACCCATCCCTCCACTAGAGGATGGAACACACTTGCAAAGGAAACCGGAACAGGACTGGGGTTTACATCAGTTATATACATTAGATCATCATTTCTCTCTGCAGCTCTTTCACTTTTGAAGTTGTCTTTGATGAGAAATGCAAAGACAGAAGCAACGTATTATAAACAAATGAAAAGTCATCACAATCAGTTTAATGAAGTGCACAGAATAGCAATTGATCATGTCAATAAAAATAAAACAATTAATTTTACATCAAGTGTGCTTTATTTCCTCCACAGGTATTCTGTTAAATAAAGCACCATATATATACTGCCAGGCCACAGCTAAAGAGGATTCTTTACAGAATCAAATTTCTTGTGGTTGTTTAGTATACAAGTAAACTTAATTTTGATAATAAGAACCACAGCGATCTGAGGCAATCTGCCTCTATTATAAGGTACAAAACTGGCACAGAGAACACCATATTATACACAGTAAAAATGTCATAAGTTTAAATTACATCGTACAGGGCAAGGAGGCCCTGTTCTCCCAGACAGCCATATTAAATGAAAGCCACTACAGTGAACTCTTAATTACATAAAACATACCCATTATTTGATTGCCCTTTAAGAAAGTGTACGGTAGATGCAAAAAAAAAAAAAAGAAAAAAAGAAAAAAAAAATCTGGAGTTCTGCCTGACCAAGAATTAAGCATATAAATCTATCTTGCCATTCAAGCAGAGAGCACTGGACAAACTGAAGCACAAAACAGAAATAAGCAAAACTTATACAAACAGCATTTTGGGGGGAAGGAAGGAAGAAAGAAAGAAAGAAAGGAAAGAAAGAAAAAAAAAAAAGACGACTTAAAAGTAGACATGCTCCATCTAATGTCAAGAAGCAGCTTGGTTTCCTTTCCCAGATATCCTTGTGACCACATGAATCGTAGACTCAATGGTCCTGCACAGGATGTCTAAAATGTCATGCTGCTGTATATGACTAAAAAGTCCTCTGGAATGGCCACAACTGATAGATAAACTAGTTTCGGGGTCCTGGGATGGTAAGGCTTGACCATCGCAGCTTCTCAAATCTGCAAGGTCAGATAAAACTGCTGAAATTGAAGTGGAAGGAAACTCCGAGTCCTCCTCAGCTCCAATGGAATCCTTGGAAGTCTGCAGGTCTTTAAATTCTTTGCATTCCTCAAATTTGCCATTTCCTGACTGCTCTTCCGTGTGCTGTGACCGCGTTGCTAACATTATGTCTTCTGAAAATGAAGATGGAACTTCCATTCTGTATTCTTTGACAGAACTGTTCTCAGGGGAAGGAAGATCTTGCTCCGTGCCCGGATCAATGATCGAAGAGTCCCGCGTCTCGTTATCCGAAGTGCTTGTTGGGGTCAGCGCCTCCCGGGGTTCAGTTTTTAGGTCACTGATGCAGCTATCTACAGTGTGCTCCTCATCGCTGCTGACCCTTCGTCTCTTCACAGGTGTGGCTCCTTCATCATCTGTGAGCAAAAGGAGAATGCCCTTAGGGAACACGCTCTGATTTCACACCATATATCCAAGTAATAGGCAGGCCTTCCACCATTTTATCCTTTTCTATATTATACACAGTACTTTATTAGTTACTTATTTCCTTACAGGAAATTCCTGTCATTGCCTAGAATTTTAGCACCAAAATTAAAAAAAATATATATATTTCTCGTGTAGCACTGGGGATTGGAGCTCCCAAGAAAAGGCCCGCCCTGCAACGGTAAGAAAGCAACACGTTGCATTCATGTTGTACCAGTTTGTGAAACCTTAGTTAGAGTGACACTATTATAGAAAGCAAACCTTTAGTTTTTCTTTCTTTGGCTTCTTGCTCTTGTAATGAGTTCCTCTGTTGTTGACAAGCTCTACACTTGTTTAAAAGCTCTTGTAAAGTTGGAATCAGGGCTGAATTGAGCTGCTTGGGAGTGTGCACTGAAAGCAGCAAGGCAAGTGCTCGGAGGTCCTAAAAACAGAGAAGGAAACAAACTTCACTAGCCTTACTGCAAACTCGCATAATAATACCCAGAGAGAGCTGTGCAGTAAGCAGAGGCTTCCACCTGTTCTGAACATCCAAAAGATCAAATTCTGAATCTACTTACACTACTAAAACTTCCCACTCACTGCTAATAGGCCGACCTTAATGTAGCTCTGCCCTAAGCAGATGACAATACCGTGCTGCTCGCTGCGAGATGAGCTCTTTGGCTGGGTTAGAACATTTCTAGGATTAACTCTACTGCACTTTGCGTTGCTTCCCCACAGTAAGCCACCCATCTCGCAGTCTTAGGGTCCCCGCCCTCAGCTTGGGGACAAGGTGGAATGGAGCATTCTGGAGAGCTCGGACGGCTGCTCCATGAACTTAACAACTCTCTTGTTGGTAAAATTTGGCATTGCCAGCCAGCCAGCCAAAGTGGGCTCCCGTGCTCTCGCCAGGAGTCCAGCTTGCCCACAAAGTAGCACTAACAACACCCGTCTCTCTAGAACCTGACACATGGCACCGTAAAGTTGCCAAAGAAAATAAGCTGCCTCCTAAATGATGCTAGTGTATGAATGACTTAAAAGGAGACTCACCCCATTTAAAGTAGAGCTTGCTTTGGAAATTTCAACTCTCTGGTTGCTGAAGTCAGAATCTAGGCTTTGATACTGATTTATTAGATTTGTAATTAGAGTATTGATTAAGTTGGCACAGTTTGCTTCAGAAAACACCTGCCCTTGGACCTGTGAAAATAACATTTAATTTCTTTTAAACCACAAAAAAAGAAGGAACCATGAGAATAGTACCCCATACAGAAAGGGCATATATGACTGTTTCTTGAAATAGAGATCACTGCTAAAAGACCACCTACCTTTAGAAGAAAGTGGGTCAGAAAGGTGTACACAACATTGTTGTTCAGAAAGGTCCTTTCATCCATCAGAATACATTTGATATATTCTGCAAAAACCGGATCTTCGCAGAGGAGCTTTACACAGTTCTTTGACATTGCGGACTGTGACGAGAGAGAGAAGACTGCAGTGTCATCACTCAAGTACCACACTGCGGCAGCGTGCTCTGCAGCCATTCTCTCAGCTGGAGATGTCTAACCAAGCCTGCTGACGGTCTTAATTCACACTGGACCATTCTTACCAATAAAAATACCTCAGGCCTATCAGGGATCAGTACAACGTACAAATGAACGATTGCCAGTTACTATTTCACATTCTCTGCTGCTGCAGTTTATCACAATCGCTATGCACGTGAAGGGCCGGCGACTCCAAGCCTGTGAGCCAACTACGGGGTCATCTTGAAGAGGCGCACAGGACCTCCTTGCAGCGAGCACATGATGATAATACCCAGACCCAGAGCTCTCCCGGGTTTATTTCATCACACCAGCATTTTACACTACACTCAAAACTGAAAATCCACAGAGACAGGAGGAAGTAGTTTTTGTGCCCCACCCATCCTGCCACTATTAACCGCCCGCGTGAAGCTGCTGCCTAAGCTTTTGCAGGACCTGGCGTGCACTGAGAGCAAGCGCGATTTCCCAGACTTTTATACTTCACTTTGCAGGTCTTGTCAGATGATGGGTAACATAAGCAGAGGCATTTTCTGTTCAAAATACCTGCACTGTGAATGATCAACCCACTAATTACATTTTACAGGTTAATCTCCGTTTCCCATTAATTGTGTTTTGCATGTATTTCAATTCCATTAGTTATCAAACTCGCCGACTCTTACCTGCGTCTGACAAAGCTCGGTCCAAAGTTTGGGGAATAGCGCAAGATGAAGCGGCAAACCTTCATATGCAACTAGGACACCTGAAATTTTACGAGGAAAGGAATTATGGTGTGAGAATTTTGTTGGGAGATACTCATTCCCGATAAAAGTAGTACCCAGATGCGTTATTATTCTGTAGGACCACGTTCTAAGCATTTTCTACCATCAGAACAACTGGCCTGTTGTCAGTGAAGTTTTTACAGTACGCTCAGTAAATGGGCGTATCCCTCCAGTACTGCTGTGAAATGCAAAACCACTGAAGAGCTGGCTTTAGTTCTGAGATTGTCATCAGGTTATTTTATTACCGTTTTATGTTTTTAACTGGTCAGCTATGGCACAATTTAAAGAAACAAACCCCACAACGTGCTTTCGGAGCAGCACGTGGACATAACGGGGCGTTTCCAGGCAGGACGCTCTCCTGCAGAAAACCAGCAGAAGGGCTGGAGCAGTCAGGCAGAACATCATGCTTGCACACCAGAAAAGTAGGTTTACATTGTGATAGGAAGAAACCCAAACAGTGGCGGTTGCTACTGGCAGAGCTGAAACCTGGATCGGGTACAAATTATACAACTGAATGGTTATAAACTTAATTCGATGGTTGTGATGGTTCCCCAAAGGATGGAGTAAAATAAACCCAGGCTGCTACAGCAGAGCCAGTGCTGTCTGTGGCTGGCCTGGATGGCCATGTGCGCTCCTGGGCAGACTGCCCATCGATGCCATCAGCAGAGATGCCGAGGAACCCCATCCAAAGTTAAACTGCCAAACCAAAAACCAAAATAGCTCCAGGGAGTCCCGTGGTAATGCAAGGAGACCAAATTCTCACTGAGCACCTCGGCTCCTTTCTGGACAGGCCTAAAGCTTCAGTCAGGTGGGTGAGACTGTACTACGTCATACACGTCATACAGTTTTGTGGGTAAAAATAACGTACAGAACAATTAATACAGCAAGTTTTACAAACTCTGCTTTTTCTGGAAAATTCTGAATATAAAACTTAGTGGAGAAGCACTCACAGTTACCACAGAAATAAAATAAATCCGTAGGCTGCTGAACATTCATACTTACTCATTTTAACTAAAGTTTCGGTAAACTTTTCACAGTTGATTGCAACTCGACATAGTAGATGGATGAATTGATGATAGGAAAAGAAGTAGTCTAGCAGCATACGATCATAAACATCGTCTTTGCCCTGAAGATTTAAGAGAGCTTCATTTAAACTACATAAGCAACTGGAGAGCAACCAGATTTCCTAAGCATCTAGCTCAGTGTTGCTGCCCTTCTTGCCCTAGCACATTTAATCAAATGCTACAGGAAAATATGATGGGAGTTTCCAGATCTACCCCGGGCCAGCTGTGTCTCCAAGCCCTTGGCCAGTGCAGCGGTGGGATCGGAGGAAGGATGGCGAACGCAATTCCCCTACCCACAAAATACTTTTATTGTAGGACTCGGAATCAAGAGACTGAGAAGATGCAAAGCTGTGCTAATACTACGTCTTCAAGATATAAGAAAAGTATGCAGTCATTAAAAAACATATACAGATACCTAAATATATGTACACTACTGCTTCATAAATTCTCATTTGTCAGTTACGATCTGTAGAAGTCAGAAATTTCTCAAAACTGAGCTTCACAAGCTTTCAAAGCAGCATTTTCAGTGTCTCCAACCAAATGCTAATTTTACACCAAGGGTTTTGCGTGCCAGTATTTAGTATATTTTGAACGTACACCCTTCAAATGGCATCAAATGGCTTCTGGAAACCAGAGAGCCAAAAGGAAAATCTCAAAAACTCCAGTGAACAAATGCAATCTTACGCAAACCAAATGAATGACAAATAAGCACGTTAGCCCACGTGGAAATGTAACTGTGGATGTGGTTTTAAGAGCCTTAAAAACCTTCTTGTTCTTAACGCCCGTGAATTCATAATAAAGTGTGAAATACCATGTCATATATTATGAATTACTTATTAAGTTCAAATATTTACGTTATTTAGTGCCACATCCATTACCTCCAGATTCATGATGGAAAAAACCACTACAGATCATTGCTGGCTCTATACATTATTTAAAAAAAAAAAAAAAAAAATTTGGTTACACCAAAGTAGATTTGATGGTGCACATATATACACAGCATCATTCTGAAAGCTTTAAAAAAGAAGGGTTACTTACCCTACAGTAACCGTGCTTCTTCGAAATGTGTTGCCCACACAGATTCCCATCTACGTGCACATAGGCCCCATGTGCAGGAGATTGGATTCTTTCTGAATAGCAGTGTCCACTGGGGCTGTGCCTGCACCCAGTGTGTCCTTGCGACCACTGTACCTGAGGGCATAAGGGGTATGGCGGCTTCAACCACCACTCAATTCCTTCACCGATAAGAATCCCCCTATGACAGGACTCGGAGTTAGCACAGGAGGAGGACCACAGAATCTGTGTGGACAAAGCATCTTGAAGAACCACAGTTACTGTACAGCAAGTAACCAGTTTTCCTTCTTCAAATGATTGTCCATACATATTCCTTTTAGGGTGGGATTCACCTTACCTGACTTTAGCTATCTAAAATCTCATCACTTCAGTATTCCCTGCAGTCAATGGGGAGAGAGATGGACTCCACCAGAGGAAGAGTCACCTTGCCTGGACTCGGGTGTCTAGGACAGGAAGGAGGGTATTTCTCTCCTCGCGAGGCTATCTGTTTATCGCCATTAACCACAGGAAGAGCCGGACACTGACCTTTTAGATAGGTAAAGTTACGTAAGCTGAATCCCACCGTTGCTGCAACTGTAATAATGGGACGTGGCAAGTGACTACGAAGTAGCCCCACCAAAGCTGGCATCCCATCAGGAATCCCACAGAAGGGAAAATGGAAAGCGAAAGACTGAAAGCCCTGTACAATATTTCAGGCACTGGTATTTTTCCCAAACAGTTACTAGATTATGCCTCAGTCCCGGTGGAATGGACTCCAATGAAACCTGGAGGATCTACTTAGCTGTCTGGTAATAATTCTCAACAGCCTCTCAAATGCATCTGGACAATCCCTGGGCGGTTCCTGCATTGTCTTTATAAATGCCACAAACAGACTGGACAGTTACCAAAGTCTGTGGTTTACTTTTTATCTGAATACAAGGATCAAACCCTTATCACGTCTGGAATACGAAGCTGTGGTATCACCAAGGGCAGGGAAATGGTGCTTCTGGAGTGCACATCTAGAATGGAGTATATGAGGACAACACATCTTGAAGAAGAATTATACTTTGCTTACAGAGAAAACGTAAATGTGTTACGCTACTGGATTCTTAGAATACTTCTAGAAAAATGGGAAAACAATAGAGCAATAGCTATTTATAAGACTATGTGTTTACATACCTTGCTGGCTTCCACCATGGTAGGCAAGAGACACATATTAAGCTCAGGGCGTGGAGGACGAATATTGCTTTTTCCCCCTATTAATTTCAAATTTTCACGACATGGAAAATAAGGTCCAAGAGACACTGTAGTATAAGTTAGGATAAAATAGGGATATATTAAAAAGGTCAATATTTGACATCAGCAAGGAACGCGATAGAGTAGTAATAGTGTAAGAGAACTTCAAAATACAATCACTGAAATACCTACTTGGGATATTACTGTGGTGGTATGTACAATGATTGTGCTGTAGAAATGGAACCAGAGTATGTAGGAAATCATGAGGACTTAAAAGTACAAGCTCCTTGAGGACATCTACAAACAAAAAGTTGGTTTTGCTATTACATATTGTTATTTCTTAACAGCAAACAGTTTTAACTTCAGGCTCATGCACTTCCAAACTCTCTCTCACACCACTTTCACTGCCCTTTGTGTGCTCCACTGTGAAAACCTCATAAAGTGAACACCCTGCATCAGTCCAGAGTCCCTTCACCTCTGCACCTGGGAGATAACCTGCTCAGTGGTAGATCGACCACCAGTGAGGGGGGTGCCAGCTTGTAGGAAGCAGAAGCTCAGTAAAATTACCATCTTGCCACCTTCTTAAACATATCAGGTTTGATGCCTAGAAAATGTCAACCAGCAGCAGTCAGGAGGACAATGAGAAAGGCACTCAAAGTAAGGGGAAAATCCATACAAATTACACACACAGAAAAAAAGGTAATTTGGACACAGGCAAAAAAAACCCCAAACCCAAACCAACGGTACTTGGGTGTTCATCAGCATGCATAAAAATGCAGATTGTATCCATTAAATAATATTAAAGCCTAAACTAGGAAAAATCCAGACTTTTTTGAAATAGGGCTTCTAGTGCAAGAGAGACATCTATAATGGCAGTAGCACAAATTAGAAAGGCAAATTCATTCCATGCTACCAGCTACTGCACCCTTCTGAGGGGAGCGTCAGCTAATATTTCAATTTTCACTTAAGATTTAGGGCTTGACTGTAAGTGACCTGACACCTGAATTCAGGAGCCAAGTCCTTAAGCACGTCCCTTATCAGGCAGCGAACCAGCTTCTCAGCATGGCTTTTTGTGCACACAGGCTGCATGCCTGGGGAAACAGGAATATTAATTTTAACCTGAAAAAAACCCAAACTTAGAATAGGAACAACGGCAATACTGATACGCTGACGCTATTAATATAAACAACCCAAATCTACGGAGTACCTAGTCAGCAGCTGCACTGTCAGAAATGGCATTTCAATTTCAAAGCAGGTAACTGCGTAGGCCAGGTCCTTCCCGAGTGCAGTTCCACTGTTAGCGCTTACCTATACAAGCGTTTCGGAGCTCTGGAGGACTGTAGGAATTTAGCAGAGTTAAAAGCTTATGGGCAAATTCAATGCGTTCCTGCCACTGAATGAGAGCTTGCTTCACATCTGCAAAGGCAACAGCCGGAGAAAGCCAGTTAGGTGATTTCTCAAAAGTTCATTAAATAAAGCATAGAATTTTACTGCTGAAGAATCTCTTTTTCCTCTAGCATGGTTTGAATCAGGCTTGGCATCTGCTAAATCTCACTGGTCTCCTGCTAGGAAATTTCCTTAATCTAGTTTTATGTCAATAAATAATTTTAACAAGTAGCAAGTTAATGACTGGTAATATTCCTATCTTCTACTCTCTGGGAAGTTTTACAACGCAGATAATAAGCGAGATAAAAGATGGTCATGAGGGTCATGAAAATGAATGAAGAGACGACAAGCATTATCCTTGGAAAAGTTAGAATCAAACCTTTTCTTTGAAGATATGGACGTGTTGACTTCAGAACTGAAAGGAAAATGGACAGAAGTTCTACCAGGTCTCCAGTCACGTGGCAAGCTGTGGCTTCGTGGTACATCATGTGCAATGTGTTAAAGGACTGCAAAGAGAAAAAAAATACCAAAACGTTATTCTGCCAAATTAATGGACTCGTTATCATTTCCCATTTCTATCCTACAGGTGCCACTTGGACATTTAATATATTATCAAACAAGGTGTATCAAAATATGAAGTACTAGATGCAACCACAAAATGACTCAAATATAACACTTAGAAAATTAAACTGTATACAAAATTACTAAAAGATTGTTAAAAAAAAAAAAAAAAAGAAAAAGAAAAAGAAAAAGAAAAAGAAAAAGAGGGGTCCACAGGGGAAAGGGACAGACAGAGAGAAGGGAGAGAACAAATGAATGATCAGGTATCTCCTGTAACAACCACAGGTAACTCTTGACCTGGATGTCTACTTTTGGTAACACTGAACAATGGGTAGTCTTCTATGGGGGGGCTCAACTGACACTTGCCTGTAGCCAAAAGGCTGATTTTTCTTCTTCTCACCTAACCGAAAAACTAGAGTCACATAAAATTTTTATCATGTGCATGCCAGAAGGAAACTGAATTTATACAATTTATAACAAGTAGCTACCGCCCAGGTCCACTCAAGAAATGAGCATTTATTTGTGAGCACACCCAATACAGCTTAGAGAGAGATGCATTTGCAAACAGCCTTAATTTGATTTCAAGGCAAAAGCTCTATATTAGTGTCTCAAAATAATTACAAAGTTCTCACACATTTATCTAAAATCCAGTAAATAATAATTTGAGACATGGTGTCCCAATCCTTCTGCGCCAACATACGAAGTGATAGCGATGTGTAAAGGCAGACATGGGTATGTGAATTTGGGGAAAAAAAATGGGAAGACGAATACAGACGCTAGTAATTTTGCTTAAGGACATATGCTCTGTGACTGTCCGTCACATGAATTATTTCTCCTTTTAAAACTACAATACCTTCCAGGCATCTCTGATTTTAACGTTGGGAAAGAAAAGCAACTAATTTCCATACTCCAAAAAAATCTAGCACAAGATGAAAGAGAAGATATTTAATCTGCAGGGCTATTTTAAAGATAAACAGTAACGTCGTTCCCTACAATGCAAAATCTTGATAGGCCGTTTTTATCTTTCAGTGATGAGTGAAGATACACGGCCGGCCCTGCTAAGTGGAAAACTTTCCTGGATGCAACGCCTCGCCGCAGTATTCTTCACCATGCAGAACATTTCCGGTGAACAGAAAATGTAAGGCCTGGTAACTTCAAGCTCTAAAGCAACATTAGTTTCATCTAATTTCTAGCACTGTTTTGCATAGGATAAATTGCATTTTACATTCTTTATAAGCTTAATTATCCGTTGTTAGTACGGATCAGGATTAACTAAGCTGGTAAACAAGTTCCTTTTATACATATGCACGTACCTTAGTCTACTCCCCAGTTTCACCTAGGAGAATAAAGCTATAGCTCAGTTCCTAATGTTTTAAACCAAGTTCACTGGATGTAAATATTTTCAAAACAAAAAGGAGCAGATATTCTGGAGTCATTAATTACAGTTAATTAATTAATAGGCTTAAATTCATACAAAGCTTCTGAACACTCAATTTTCAAACAGCACTGTGGTGCCTTCATTTTATTTTTTCTGAGTTTGTAATTCCAGCTTTTCCTATCACACTTTTTCTCAGAAAATGCAAACTAGTGGCATAAAAGAAGTGAAGAGATTTTTAATATAAAACCACGTAAAAACGGGATTGGAATCAACCTCAAAGCATTACCTAATCTATCCACATGCTTTAAGGCAGACTAAAAGTCTCTGTACCCTTGACAGACGTTTGCTCAAAGTCCTCCTGACGACTTCCACTTATACTGGCTGACACAATCCATTCCAATATCCCATTTACTGTACAGCTACAACTCTCTCCTCGCAGCACAGACTTCTACCAGCTTATTATCTCTCCCTGACTACACCATTCTACGAAAGCCAAGAATTAATTGCATCTTATTTTTACACTTTCTCCAACACATCCCGACAATCACAAACTCTCTCCTCTCAACCTAATCTGTTGGAGGCTTTCCCTCCGTCTTGAGAAGCAGGCAAACACTGTCCTGATGATCTTTCTACTACTAAGTAATCTTATTAAAGAGGTCAGGGTTTGTTAACCTACCAAATCACTATTATCAACTAACCTGTTATCTTTATCCTGTATTAAGATTTGTATTGCCTCAAATTTACTCCCTTAAGCTCCTACATTAGTGCTTAGACATGCATGCAAAATGTCTGGTAAATCTATTCTGATTTTAAGGTTTTACCCACGTGCCAGGTACTTAACGTATTTCATATGATACCTCCTTAAAACAACTGGAAGCAAACACATTGTCAGGAAGGAAGGGATGACTTGGTGAGAAAGCGAGTAGTTTATTATCATTAATAACTGTTTACCTCAGTCATCAGAATCAATCCTCTATTAAACACAACAAGAAGTCTGTCTTCATCAGATTCTAATAATATTCTGAAGGCACTAGGAAAAAAATGCGAACATTGAGAACACCGAAAAGGATTTCTCATAATTCAAAAAAATTGCTTAAAATTGTTATGCTCATGCTATACTTTGCAAAAAGAATCACGGAAGAACAAAGAAATCCCAGAAGAACATAACTCTTCTCATTTCCCACCCCCCACTTTTTCATGCCTCTGATGCCAACTTCCTTTATGTCAACTTTATGTTACCGAAAGTAATTTATGAACAACCTTTACAGAAATATTTCCCAAATAACGTCTGCAAAAATGCTCAACGCTGAGGAAAAGAATGTTCTTCAAAAGACAGAAGTTTATACTTGTCAAATGATACCTTTAAGTAAGTTCAGTTAGGGATGTGTTTGGACTTTTACATGTATAAAATCTTTCCTGTCAGAATAATTTATGCTTAGAGCAGAACAGAAAATAAAGGATTATGCTAATAAATGGTTCCTCTCAACATAAAATCTTCCAGAGTGTTTGGGAAAATCTGGTGATGCTGACAGCTGACTGTACGTGATCCCTTCAGGTAACACAGGTCATCTCTCCTTCTCACGGGAGTGCTTCAACACACCGACACTGCATTTAGAACCCCCAAACCTGGCCTACGTACGCAGGTGTGTCTCGGCGATACTGAAAAAAGCCAAGCAGCAGCATCAAATGTACCGCCCAAGGCTAGATTTTTTTAAACTATCTGAAGATACGATACAGTACAACAATAACACTTCTGCCCCAGAATAACAAGAGTAGATGAAATACCCGCTTTGCCCATCTAGACTAATCATGGTAGGCTGAGAACAGAACTGCAGCTTAACTGCTGAATTGGAACATTGTTTTAGTTGGTTTTAGGGTTTTTTTTCCAAGGGCTTTAACAAAGCAGTTTTGTCACAGCGGGGTTTTTTTTGAACCTTAACAATATACATCTTGGTTTACACCTATTTATTGTCAAATATTTGCTTAGTTTCTGACTTTTCAGATGACAAAACCTTCTAAAATAAATTATATTCTAAAATGATGGATTTTGGCAAAAAAAAAGAACTTGCAGCTTTCTTTTTGCTTACCTCTGATTAAAAGCATCCCCAAAACTTTTTCAAAGTTATAAAAATAATAACACTAATTTCTATTGTACTTAACAGCTGGCAAAATACAGTTTTTATTCAAACGGGATTAGATTCTTACACTACAAGTTCACTACTAACGTACCTTATTAAAGTAGTCCAACAAGACCGGCCATCCAAGCAGCGCAGGTAACAGCTTATGGTAGTTTTCTTAAATTGCTTTATGTCTTCTATCTCCTCCTCTCTCATCTCTGGTCTCTGAGCTACAAACAGCTGCATGAGGTTAAACAGCTCTTCTACCGCCTAAACCAAAAAATATTAGGTTAGATGAATCTCTCGTGGTATGTTACTGTTTGCATCTTTATTGTGTTATTTACTGTGTGTTACTTCTGCTAAGTAATACAGAACAGTATGTAGGCAAATTCAGAGGGGAATACATTTTTGAGCATTACAGTGAGATTAGAAAATCAGCAGACAACATTTTAACCTTCAATAATTAAAACTAAACAGTTCTTAACTAAACTTCTGATAAAGGAATTGAGGATATTTCTTACCTATCTTGAATGCAATTTGCTTTCAGCCTTTACTATTTACTGCGTAGATTAGGACATAGATATTTGAGATAACCCGTCTGAACCTTAAATGGCTGTTTTGATGTTTCCTGGTAGCACAGCTCAATGCCACACAACACACACACACACACACACACACACACACACACACACACAAATTAGAATCTGAAATCTTGATCCACGTAACCAAACTTCTCGCATCTCCTTAAGGAATGTAGGGGGTTATCTACACGGTGCAGGGGTATAGGCATTCTCTGATGATAATAATCTATTCCAAGTAACAGAACTCGGAAAGCTACTTCTGCTAAAACTTGCTGAAGTCCTATATGCAGGGGAAACACTGAAAGCAAGTCCCTTGCAGGTCAAAGTGGGTCTTCTGAGGGGAGATGTGAACAATGAAAGCAGCAGGACTACTCCCAGGACTGTCAGAGTATAAGTTTACTCTGTGATCTGGACCAAACAGAAGAGGATTCCACACATCCTCCTACTTTATGTAGTAAAGGAAATCTTTGTATTCTTCCTCTCCTTGCGCACCCAGAAAGGACTCCAAAGCAGTATTCACTGAGTAATCATACAGAACCACGTACTTTGTCTCCTAAAAAACTTCATAAGCCTGTTTCTTCACCCTTACACATGGACTACTTTTACTAGTATCAGCTGTGAGTGCCATAATGCTGTAGGGACAAAGCAATTCGCAGTGTACCCACATTTGGCAAAAGGTACACAAGTGTTCCCAAGGTGAACACCAGGCCATCCTCTGAATGAAACAAGCTTGGCCCTGTCGCAGGAACTGAAAGCGAAGAAGAAACTCACAGGGACTTGCTCCAGCTCAAGTGTGTTAGAATGCAACACACAAGGTCTTGAGACCACCATTAAAGGCTACTCCTTGTTTCTTATGACTCAACTCGTGCACAGAATACTGAAGAACAGTGAAAACATCAGTGTGTGCTCTCATCTGCTACGCAGCAAAGGAGAAAATCTAAAACAATCCCTCCACAAAGTGCAGTAATTGGATCTAAACACATTGTTAGTTACTTACACCTGGAAATCAAAATAGAGTATTTTCACCACTGGACAGGTTAAATAAATCTCTTAATCTCTTTCGCTAAAAGAGACATTCCGTAAGAGGGGAAAGAGTAACGATGAAACGGTATTTTTTTAGCATCAATCTACTTACTCCTGGGTACTGACTGGCATGCGGTGTGAGATTCTTAAAGGCCCACTGGATATTCTGGTGAGAAGCCAACTGCCTCGTGAACGCCGGGGACTGCTCGCAGCAGAGGCGCAGGATGCCATAGTAGGCAGGCAGCATCCCACGGTTAAAGAGCACCACATCCTGGTCGTCGTGG
The DNA here is from genome assembly GCA_033439905.1 of Ceryle rudis. Lineage (NCBI taxonomy): Eukaryota > Metazoa > Chordata > Aves > Coraciiformes > Cerylidae > Ceryle > Ceryle rudis. The sequence goes on from JAAGNO010017105.1 coordinate 29,464, forward strand.
TCTGCGAGGATGTAATTGAAGGCAATGTTCTTTGTCACCACAGGATTCTGGACAATAAGGCGTACGTTCTCCGGACAGTCGACACACACGTTGTACCAAAACGACAGCAAAGCCTGTTTGTTGTGGTTGGTGGCTATAGCCGGCTCAGAAAGTTTAGGCTGGAAAAGGTTCCATAAGTCCATGAAGTAAGTAGAAAACATGAGTTTCTCGGTTTTTGAGATCAAACAGTATGTCATGAAACTGAAGTAGGGCACCAGTTTTGTAGTGCCATGAACAGCAGCATCGACATATAGCTTAGCTCTTGAAAGAAGACCAAGAAGCACATTGTAGACTTGATGAAGAACTACCGTAGTATCTGGACTGAGAGGGAGATCGCGTGTAGGGATGTGCAAAGAGCGGGTTGATCGGAACATCTGACGGAAGGAATTGCTTGGAATAAGCGACACCAAGAGATAGGCTGCAGCTTCAAATAAAAACAAATTTGTTACACCTTTAAAAATGACATACACGCTTCACAACCATTTAAACAGAAGTCACATTACATTGTAAATCTGTAAATTCCATTTACAGACTTCAAAGCATTTTACAGGGTCTGGTACTACTACATTCACACTAGAGATGAAAAAAAAAAAACCCGGAGTGGATAAGAGTAGCAAAAAGAATGGTAAAGGTAATGCTGACATTTGCTTTTGGGCCTTTTCACCCTCTACTCCCGTCTGCTGCTTGGTTCTAACTGTTCTAACACATGCATCCCATCACACGAGTACAAACCCAGGTGCTTTCTATGACTAAACTGTGCACAGCTTTATCAAGATGCCACTACCTCTTCAGATATCTTTACAAGTGGAGTCTGTTGCAAAGCTGTAGCTCCAGTTTCCACATCTCCCTCAACCCGAGAAAATGTATGAAAGTCCAGTGCGACCTGTTACTGTGGAATCTCCTTTATAAAAAACATTTAGACACAGGAAAGGCTGAAAATATGACCTGGCAATCTGACAGTGTGAATCCTGGCAGAGCAAAGTAGAGAGCCCCAGGCCACTCTGGAGCTGGGGAGAAGCACAGGCTGCTTCTCCTCAATCCACAGGTTCAAAGGACTCAACTGAAGACTACTCTCTGAGGGGTAGAACATGGACTACTACTACCTACAGTACAACTGTGATGGGTACTATGGAAAACCTCTTTGATTAGCTCTTTTTTCTTCTTTGAGTTTCCCTAGACCTTGTCGATTAACCACATAATTAACATACTAATGTGTCACTCAAGTTAGGAAACTAACACACACTTTTCATCAAAAGCGGGTGCCATATCTTGATGAGGCACCACAGTTGTGCGAACATTTTTAAATCCAGCAATTCTAAAACAATTGTAAAAGGAAGAAAAGACAAACACCAGAGCAGGTAATTCATTTGTGACAGATATATCCCATGCACAGTAACTTGCTACAACAGCAGAATAATTTTTGTCAATTTACATTAACTTACAAGTTCTCACTCTAGGATAGTTGTGTGCCAGAAGAAAACGTTCAACCCAGTTTTCCATATTTTGCAGCACCCAGCTGTGAGCTAGTTTATTTCGAGGTGTTTGCACAGCCAGCCAATCCAGGCACTGAGATGGATTGTATTCAATGACCTGAAAGAAAAGTGGAAAAATCAAAAAGAATACATTAACCTTGATACTATGTACTGATTATATGAAGAAAAAAAAAAAACAACAGCCTAGAAAAAGAATTACTCAGACTTCCAAATGTACTTTCAAAATCACTTAGGGCTATCAAAGCACCTACAGACTAAGGTACTCTGGCACACAAATAAAATCCTTACTAAATTTCACTGGTTTGTGCTTCTGAATCGTGTTCAGAGCTTTTGAAAGTTCAAGCTAAGTCCAGACAGTTACTCAACACCTCCTTTCTGTGCATTTGGAGATAAACTGAAATGATAAGCACTCAGCAAACGGAACAATCTTGTCTGTATGAAAAAATACTTTTTTTTTTTTTTTTTTTTTAATAGCAAACACAAAACCGTAACACTGAATCTGCATTTTTAGACATGTTATATAAAAAACATGAACTGGTATGCAAACAGGTTCATAAAGCTTCGTGGTGAGGGGAGGAGTGGTGCTGGACTGCTACCAAAGCTTTAGAGATAATAAGGAGAAGACATGGTTTCTTGTGCCTTTCTGGTCCTGGGTAGTTGAAAATTTATTGACGTTAGGCCACCAGATGTAATTTGTTCATTTGCTAGTTTATAAAAACTGGTTTCTCTTTGCCTTGAGGCCCAGGTGCCCAGACAAAAAAAAAAACCCCAAACAACAAACAAACAGAGGAACTCTGTTTAAGAAACCATGGGCAGTAAATGTGCTGCTGAAGCTGTTCCCAACTATTGTAATCCACCTGAAAAGTATGAGCAGCTGACATGACCAAAACTCTGCTTATAAAATTTTAATCTCAGTTTAAAAATAAACACATTAAGAACAACCTCCTCCTTTTTTAGAAATGACAAATTGATCTGTCAAGTTTCCTTCATGGTAGCTGGAGGGTATCTCCAAGAAAGAGACTGTCATTGTTCACTGTCTTCATAGCTCTATCACTTTTTAATGACTTGTAGAAACTGGAGTGGCTGCCAAAGTAGGTTTTACACCCTAAATCTGTCCGTCTCTGCATTAACTACTGGGCCTCTCATTCCCACCAACGCAATTTATATCACTAGATCTCTGTCAACATGGTAAGGGTAATAATGCTGACAGCACCTGAGAGTCAACCGATGACTTCCCGTCTACTGCTAAAATCAAGGATTTTACTCCTCTGCCAACTCCCGTAAGAAGGCTCTTTCTCACTTTACAGTCGTGAGTGAGCACGGTGCTGTACCACAGAAATTAACCGTTAGATTTAATTGAGCACTATTTTATGGGTTTAAAATGTTAATTAGTTAGTATTTTACAGAGAACAAAAAATGTCAAACCAGTATGGAAATAACTGGAAGACAACGGACAAAAAGACCCTGACAAACAATGTGTCTTGAAACATTTTACAGTCTATGCAAAAAGGGTAATAGAAAAATGAGCGGAATTTACCTACAAGAAGCATTCTAGACCCTTCTTATGAATCATTTCTCATTAAAAAGTAGTTTAAAGTTAAACTGAAATACCAATTAACCAGAATGTTGTTAAAATAACATTAAAAACTAAAGCAGAACATTTAAATGTCTATTAGCTGTTGCTGTTTCTTTGGAAGAGAAATGGTCACAAAACAAATAAATACATTGATGAAGCACTGATGACATTTAAAAGTAAAACCTTTTCACAGACATAAAAGAACGAACAAGGTAAAGACAATCTAGCTTCTGTTTTCTTTTACATGTTGTACCTCCCATATCCTCTGCAGAATGTAAGAGGCGAAGGGTGGCATTCCTGGAGGTCCACCAGCAAATTCCATCAGCATGGTCAGCAGTTTGAAAAAAGGATTGGCTGCCTGTAATGCATAAAAATAAAAATAGTCATTTTCATCTATTTCATTTCATCCACTCATTTTTTTTAAAGGCTTTAAAAAAAGAAAAAATAATAAAAAAAAAAAAAAAGCCCAAACTTTTGCATAAAAATGTATTTCCATGAACTTCTGACATAAACAAATATAAATGTTTCTTAATACCACTGTGTCATCATATGGACACAGCAGAATTAAGCCACTTCTTCTAGGTAGTGCAAGGCAACGTGATCATACCAGCTCAGTCCAGCAGGAATACGCAGTTACAAGAAGTAAGAGTCCACGCTGTCTGACACAGTCAGACATTACTCTGAACAAAGCAGGGAGGGGGGAAGGGGAATCAAGCCGTAGTCTTGAAAAATTCACCAATTTACCCTGGTTTACATACATAGAAGATTTCACTATCTCTAAGAGACTATTAGTATTTGCATAACACGCAACATGGATCCTGAAAAGTTTAGCCAAAAGCATCACATCCTGTGGCTTTACACCGACTGTTGTTATTAACGTCCCGCTTTCCTCAAAAACCACCGACATTTCTACTCTACCATGGGGATCTGATACCAGTTTTTTTTTAAGTTTGCTAAGACTCACCCAGCTTTTAACAACACTTCAATGAAGTGGTTACTACTGTTATATTTTGCACCTTGCCAAAAATGTCTCCAGTGCACACGTGTATGTGCAAAGCAAAAAAAGCATTAAAATGTAGCAAATGTTAGCGTGACAGGAGGGAAGCAGACTGTCATCTGATAGTGCCCATTCTATCACACAAAGCAAAGCTGTCATGAGAATGATTTAGTATGTGCTTCTTTTCCAACCATGATCATGCCTCCTCTGCTAGACATGCCCTCAATTTGTCCCGATTATTTTTTCTTTTCTGACAGTGCTATACAAGAATGTCCTTGTGTGAACATACACTTCTCCACTCGGAGTATATTTTTCATGCGGAATCCATTTAGAACTCAGGAGTTCTGTCATTACCAGGGCAGAAATTGATTCTGACTGAGAAATGCGTTTGCATGCACAGAACTGCGAAACAGTGCTCCAAAACTTGTACATTGAGATGATTGTTACATATCTCCACTTGTTCTAGCGTATGTTTTTTACTGTTACCAATTATATATCCATATTTTTAATTCATATAGGTGGAGAATCTAGAAATAAGTTATTTGGCTTTGAATAAAACTTTTCATCTCAATCTGCATACCAGATTTCTGCTTTGGAAAACTTAACATACAGTGCAGTTAAGACTTCATTTAATGTCACAAAAACTTCCATGGATCACCTTCCATGCAAGATTTTTGATTAGCAAAGGATTACTTCAGAAATTTAAAACAGAAAAATATTAATACAAATTATTTAATATACAGGTAGTATGTTTACATACCTCAGGAGTCAACTTTGCTATAGATGTGAAAAGCATGGACACAATCTTAAAAACAAAACAAACAAAAGTCTCTTAGACTTGTGCTTATTCAGTTAACATAACAAAAATCACCCCCTTATACTTATTAGATAAGATTTTCAACACAAAATAGCTGTAGTTTCCCACACTTACATGTTCCGCGAGTCGATTATTGTATCGACACAAACTGAAAATGAGATTGCAAGTTTGCCTGATGTTGATACCATCACGGATATGTTGAAATAAAAAAGGAAAACCCTGCAACAAATAGCGAGGTATTAGTAGAGTGTCTACAGCCACCCGTGTACACATTGAGATCGGCAGGTTTTCTGAGGCTTATACAGTCCTATTTAAAAGCATTACCTTTCCTCCTGTTAATGCTGCCATATCATTTTGTGACAAAGTCAAATGCCTACAATAGAAAAAAAAAAACAAAACACCCTTTTCATTTCACTTCAGAAGTTATAAAGTAAGGTTAAGGAGAAATGCAGGACTGAATGCTAGTTTATTTCTTCACTATCACAATACAAAAGAGAAAATAAAAGGTATTGACATAAAACTGAACAAAAATTAATTAAATATTTTGCACTTAGACCAAATAAAGAAAGAAATCCAAATGGGAGCAACTGAATGTGTTCAAGGATTTAGCCTGAGCCTTTTATTTGGTCAACAGTGTCAAAACATTTATCTTTTAAATGGTTAAAAATATAATGGGTCCATATAAAAGCCTCCCTTATGCTGTTAAGCAAGTCCCCAACCCACCCCCCTAAACCCCATAAACTCTCTAATACCGTTCTGAACTAGCTTATATTAGAATTTACTTTGTTTTTTCAGAAGCTCTTGCCTTTCTGAGCGAGACTGTTCAACGAGAAGAGCAATCAGGGCAATCATCTTTTCGAGTGCAGCAGGCCTGTATTTTTCTTCTGCTAAAGAAAGTATATCTTCCTCTTCCTCCTCTTCCTCCCCTTCTTCCTCAGAAAGTACTTCAACCTGTGGCTGAAGGTAAAAAAAAAAAAAAAAAAAGGTAAACTTTGATGTGGATTATTTTGAGCCTTAATTTCAATGAGCCCTGTACATGGCTTTGCAGATATTCTGTCCTCAATTTTATTCAAAACAACTGAAGAAAACTTGGAGGAATCAAACCAGGGAAATATGTAATCACTTGATGTTCATGTTGAAGCATTCATTTGGCATAAGCTAAACTGTATTTACAAATGCAAGGGGTCGGTTGGTTGAAGTCACTACATAGCCTGGTCTCTTTAATAAAAAAAGCAAGTACATTTAAAATCTGAGGTTGTACAATAGGACTAAGCAATCAAGTGTTACCATGCTATTAATAGCGTGATGAGAGCAAACTTTAATTGCTTCTACTTAGTATCTGTTTCTATGCTAACGAGAAAACTCTCCTTTATAGCACAGCCAATTCAGCATCTTTGAAAAATATTAAATTCACCCAAACATTGAAAAAAAAAAATTAAAATAAATTGCACGAGCGAAGCAATTTTAACAGCTGAGAGGTGGTTCGAGGGACACAGCACTCACGATCACACGTGCAAAATATGGAAGATTATTTCTCATTATACAAGATACTCCAACTTACATTTTCGGGTCCTTTAGTTCCCATGTAGAAATGGACCATTGTAGATATGGCTTGCAGTGAAAGCAAGAACTGGCTCTGAAATATGTAGATATCCCATTACTTGAAAATACATAACATGCATAGGCATACCTAATTCCCAGAACCACAAGGCTCTACTTACTTCCTCTTCTCCCATTTTGGCAAATTCGTAAAGAAAGGCAAAATATTCTGTGAGATGTTTACTGTGAGGTTTAACGCCATGCTCCATAATTGACAAGAGGGTCTTCACGAAGCGAGTTACGCACGAGCGACTGCCAATGTCTTCCACGGGACCATCCATGTCATCCGAACTGAAAACAAAACCCTATTTAGATACTACACCCAGTACACGGAGCGTAAGATCGGCTTGAACTGGTCAAAAAACCGTGCAGAAAAAATTAAAGTTTTCTAGTCTGTTCTACCACCACAGGTCTCCGACACCTCTCACGCTGAGTATAGCTTATAACGACACGGCTTAACGTAAGTTAGCATCTGTCACTCAAAATGTCAAAAAGTTACTAAAATTAGTACTGTGAATCAAGAGTCAGGAAAATAATTATTAAAAAAACCCCAGTATTAGGGGATCTGCTGCTTAAAACCATCTTCTTGACTTGTCCTGAGTTTCACGAAAGAACGCGGTTACAGCTCCTCTCCGCTTACTGTGGGACTAAGTCTCCGAAACACCTATGCAGGATCCTGACAAGGCAGAAAATGTGCACTTCCAACCTTATTCCTGTACTGAAAGCTGGATCTTATCACTGAACAAAACAAGTGATGGAGCCTTTTCAAGTAAAGCTTCCAGAGAAAATTAAATTCTATTTTTTGCCACAGAAATTGTATCTTCATGTCCTGAATTTTGTTATGGCAGTACAGTTCTTGCATACTCTGCCATTTTTTTTTTTTTTACTCTGGAAAAAAGAAAAATATCATTTGGATCACAAGCTTAATATGAGAGGTGAAGGAAAAAAACGCTTTCTTCTTCTCATTATATATCAAAAAGAAGAAATATTTCAAAATTGGAGACTAAGTGACAGTTTTCTTAATAATAAGCAGAACAAAAATAGAAGCCAATAGGTTTTATTCTACTTTTTGATGAAGCCTGTGATTTAGCTATATGCCACAGGACCAGGCTTTCTCTTTTACCACACGTACCAATTAAAATTTGCACCTACGTGCCTCTGGACCCAATTACAATCAGCCTTCTCGTGTAGAAGTAGTGAGATTTTCCCTTGCAACACATTACTGGCAGTGAAAAGAAAGACTATGCTGCAAATCTAGTCTAAGAGAAGAAATTTTTCAGAAATTACATCTTTAGACAGCGGCTTTTCCAACCACAGTAATACTTCTAAATAAATCAAAGCACTTGGGGTAGAATAATACAGACCAATTAAACCCCTACTATTTTTGTTTTACAAGATCATTTTGAATAATTCATTAAACAAAAGCAGTTGCCGTAATGCACGTAATTAATAGAAGTTTTCAGGTGTTATTCTTTTACCAGTCTTCCATTCCTGGCTGGAGATAAAGATGTGCATGCACAGGCCTCAGTCTCTGGATCACATGAATACACAAACGCTGAAACATCTGCAAATGCATAAGTAAATGAACTCCACATGTTCATTCCTTTACAAATATGTCAATACATATTTTCTAAGCAAAGAATATTCTGTCTCCAAGTGTTACTTCCAGCTCAGTGCGATTCAAAGTTAAAGCCGAGATTGAGACGCCCACATTCCATTTCTTAGCGTATTGACACGCCGCGTTTTAACAGAATAGTCAAACCCGGTTTTAAAAACAGATCTGATGGAGGAACCCTAAAAAATTTGTTAGTGTTGGCGTGCAACTGCATGCTACTGAAACATGACTTAAAACTGCTGCTCAGAAACGTTTATGTTTTTTAAAATCTCTATTTCTGAAATGTTTAGGGGGGTTTTATTTAGTTTATTTTGCCTTTGAATTATGCAAAAATTTTAAGGAAAATCCTTCCAGTAATTTTTAAAATACTCATCAAGGATTAGGGCTTTGCCTGGGCTCTTGCACAGAGTTCTCCCATGAAGTATATTCCTTTAATAATGGGTTCCATACAGAAACTATGTATGGGTCTGTATGGTAATAGTAATTGAAAAATCAGAGAAGTTAAACCAATTGTGTGGTTTATGCGAGCTCAAGTAATTGCTAAAGCTTCCCTAAATCGCTTGCAAAGAAAGTATACTTAGTGAAACTGTTCATAGTATTTGTCTCTGTCAATGTCCAAATGCCAGCAATACAGGCCTTTATCCATTTTAAACATTTCTGGAAAAGGGTGTTAACAAAACTTTGAGGCATACGTTTCTAAAATGCAATCTACCTACAAAACCCAAAGACAGAAGTTCAGAAGTGATGCTTTCCATCAGAAGTACTGAATGTACGTCTTTTTATTATGTTTTATTTTCTGAATGGATGTCCTGACATCCATTCAGAAGGAAACCATTTTTAATGCAAAGTGATCAAATTTGTAGAGGTCCCACAGGAGCTGTAAAAATCTTATTTTATCCGTGGTGACATTTTGTGATCATAACTCTACAGCTGTGGTACTGTAATAGTACGAACTTTGTTTCAAACAACAATGCCCCCAGAGCCAAATATTTTCTCTAAATCACACACAAGTATAGAAAAAGAGTAAGATAATTAGAGGTATTAATAAAAACCTTTCAGAATCATTGTATGGGTCAGAATAATTGTCCATTTCTGGTCATGGGTCAAGTAGTCGCTTGACTTTAAAAGGAACATTTTTTTCTTACCTGTCTCACAATCTGATTGGGACACTTTATTAGAATCTGCATTGGCCACCAATCATCATCAGCCATACGATCCAAAAACCACTGCAGAAGATACATACTTCGTTAGTTTTGTTCCAAACTTGTTCTAGTCCAATCTTCTTTTTGCATGATATTAAAGTCTGAACAGAAATTGATGTTACTATTATTAAGGAATAAGCAAGTATTAATCCAGGGGAAATCTAAATGTCTTCTGGGCATGACAAGAAAGGAATAAAGATCAATAACAATAAACATCAATATAAATTTATATCCGGTATCTTCTCATCCCTGGGCTCTGCATGGGATTATTCAACTCTGTGGAAGGACACACATCCTGAAAAGTGATGTCAACAGAGTAAAAACTGATGCTTCCAATGAAGCATAAGCTGAAGAATCTCGTACGATAGGCTTAAACAAGGATGTAGCTCCTGAAGTAGATCCTGGAGAATATATAACCGTAACAGAGGCTGATTCATTTGAAGTTACACTCAGGAGATAATGCAGCTGAGTATTCTGACTCCACAAATTTTGTTTCACTCACAAGGAAAGACAGCTGAAATAAAAGAATCCAGGCCGTTCCTTTTATTTTAATTGTACACAAGTATTTTTTACTGTATTACATCTCTGCAGTCATTTTAAGCATCTTAGGACTACACCATACTAACAAAATGGTATCATCCAAATACTGAATATCACACAACAATTTAACAACCTAGAATCAATTTATAATAGAACAATGAATTTAATTCATTTGTACTGAGCAAGGTCTAATGTGGGACACAGTATGCACTGGTGTCCCTGCACATTCAAACTATCACAGAAAAATCTATCATAACCTTTCCTTCAGTATCTCAGAATTGTTTTCACCAACACCATGGTGAATTCTTTGTTTCTCTCCCCGTTGTTCCAGAGTCACAGAATCACAGAATAATCGTGGTTGGAAAGGACCTTGTAGATCACAGAGTCCAACCATACCTACAAGAATAAAGAACACCTGCCTTTTGGGCAGTGTCCTGTAAACTTAAATAGATATATATATATATATATATATAAAAACCACTCCATTTTTTTCCCCTCCTCCTCCTAGAAGTTTTCGGTCTTTCTGCACATTGTGTACAAGATCCTCAGCTTCACAAGCAGGGCACTATAGGAATTTGTTTTCAGCTAAGTTTAACGCTAGCTGTTCTTATTCCCATTCTAAGCTTCTGCATTGCGCCCCAGCCTTTTATGTCACTGCCCTCTTCCCCTGGATTCAACTCCTATCCCTGCCATTCTAGTCCTTAAACATTAGTCCGTCCTTCCATTTCTCATGTGAGATTTCATTTAAACACCTCTTAATTAAACAAACCCATATGTAATAACCAAATAAAGAGGTTGTGACACTAACTGTCTTCTATTCTAGTGACAAATTGATTTTGGCCTGTGGTCTCACCATAGGCTTCTGAAAAGAAAAGTCAAGTCATTTCCCAGAATCTGCAGTATTCAAAGGATGAATTTAATCTCACAGTGCACAAATATACCAAATACAGTAGTTCATAGTCCAAAATATTCCAGGGATACGAACCTCCAGGAAAGTTAAACAATATATAGAAAGTTGGTTTGTACTTTGCTGAGTTCCTAAGTCACTTACTTCACAAGCTGCCTGACTGTTATTAAACTGTTTTGTTAACAGTTCAATCCACTGAAGCATTGTAGGCTGTAAAAAGAAATACAGAGAAAACTATAACTTAGAATAATACATTGCAACTTAAACATTTCTAAATAGTCAGAACACTGACCCTTAAGAGTACAGTTAAAAACACCAAGTGTTCTATAAACTAGTAATATGTTGCACCTACACAAAAGTAGCAGTACACATGCTGAAACAAATGCACCTACACATTGGGACTACATGTCCAGTTACACACCAGTACATATTCCTACTAATCCCAGACAATCTAGAATCGGTAGCATTACGCCACCACAGATGAGAAAGAAGTAAAACCTGACTGAGCATAAAGATGTTTCAGCTAGAATAAAACTCCCTTATTGTTTGTACTAGCACTTGTAACTTAAAAAATCATGAGCTCAACTGCTGCCCAGTGGTCAACACTCCCCTCTAACACTGGACTTTAACAGGGGCTTAAGATCCAAATCATCTGGGAATTTTCAAATTAAAGGAGTCCAGGCTCTGTTGTTCCTGATGCATTGCTGAGGCAAAGTAAGCTAAAACCAAATCCCACATCTATTTCCATTGTGCAGTGTTTCCTATAAAGGTGTTAAATGACACCCTTAAACATTAACTTTGCATCCTGTACGGTACCTAATGCATCGCTAAACGACAGTTTTCAAATGCAAAAGTGCTGCCATGCTTTTCACGATATTCATGCAGTTACTTAGAATTTACAAGTAAAGAGAGTACCTTTTCCTTTGAATGAATAAATGTCTCTAGTACAAAAGAAGTGCTTAACTGGAAAAAAAAAAAAGGATATTGCACCATTAATTACAGAATGCCTGGATTAAAATGTAAACAAGGTAAAATTTAAAAGAAGCACGATGTACTTTTGCAGTACTTACCTTTGCTGTCATCAGGGAAACCGCTTTTGGATCTGGTAGCGTGCTTGGGATGCTACTACACAGCTGCCACATAAACCTAGAGTCAGTAATTTTATTTGTTAATTAAAATAAATAATGAAAATCTGCAAGAAGAAAAGAAGCATTAATATTACATTTTTTAAGAAAACTTACCCAAAATACGTATGTTCAAAAATGTTCTTGTCTTGAAGAAACTGCATGTTATCATGCCATATCCACTGAAGAAAAAATGCTAACATCAGATACAAGAAAGCCGTTTATTTCACTACCTAAGCATGATTTTTAAGATTATTTAAATGCTTGCCATGGCTAAGAAAACCAAAATTTCTTCTCATGAAAAACTGTATTTGGAAAGATTTTCCTTATTTTAAAGGATTGCCTCAAAGTTGGTTTATTCCCACTACAGCGAAGAGTAAGTTTTTGCAGAGCATAGCTCAGAATTTTCTCCTCCTTCATTGATCTCATTTTTACAACTTAATTACATCTTTATGCTGACATTTTGAGAACTTGTCCGACACGTTAGAAACGGACCACAGTTTAAGACCATATTTTGATGTTTGCAGTGGTGTAGTTACTTAAAAACCTACAAAACTCTCTAAACACATAGTTTCACTGAGGTCAGACTTTCGATCAGTCTAGCTAGGTACATCTAAAGTTTGACGTTCTGACCCAAAGCCTGATGAGCTCTGGGAACTTTTGATAAATTCTTAGGAGAGTAAGATTTGACTCTCCATCATTAACTAGAACAAGCTTTCATGCCAGGTCCCCCTGTTCCTCTCTCCAAAACGATGGTTTTGAGCAAATCTGTTTATAATGTTTTTCACATAAAAATAGTTTAAAGATTTAACTCTGATAACATCTATTATTATTAAGATTGTGCAGGATAAACAGCACAATCTGATTTGTTGGCTAGGGATGAAGAGGATTTTTAAGTTAAGAACCTAACGTGTGACAGATGATAAACCAATACGTCTGGCCAGAGGGAGCAGGGCAACTGGCTTTTCAGGTGATAAAAAGGGAGCAGAATCCCCTACTGGGTATCTGTCTATCTAGGTGAGATCCCTAGGGAAATAATCTGTACCTATGCGCTGCCCTCCCCAGCTCCTCAGACCATGCATGGCTTTAGTAGTATAAAGATACTACTATACAAAGATACTACTTTCCCTAAATAGCCAGGTATCCTAAGAGCAATCACTGAGGAGAACAGGGAGATGTAGCTGTTACTGGGGTTTGTTTCCCCTACCCCTTTTACTAACACCAGGGCTACTCTGAGACTATGGGGAGGAAAGGATCCTTTGCTGACTGATGCTCCTCACTGGAAGCACGAATAGTAATGATCTTACACTGCTTTCGCTTAGAATTTCACAACCCACTACACCAAAAGCAGCCAGAACTATTCTCTTATTCTGTACCTCCTCAAAGCAGTTACGTTGCTGAGGAACTGAAGGATGAAAAGGATGGTGGCTAATGAAAATGCTTCCTGCAATACCGTGGCTGTGCAGAAAATGTTGAAAAGTGCTCTGAAAGCCCAACGCAACAGAGCTCTGCCATTTTTTACAAACATGAAGCAGAATGATTCAGCTATCTGAATTCAAAAAAAAGCACAGAATGAGAGAACACCTAAAATTTACATACAATGGTAATCTTAATTTACTTCTTTTCACATAACATTCTCCTAAGACAGCTAAATGAAAGCTCTCTCACCTTGTTAATTTAAATTATATTTGCTTTCCTATGTTTATTCAGATTGCTGATTGGTTTAGGATTTCCTACAGTACTTTAAAACTGGTGTTAAAACAAATCAACTTGTACCTCCAGCAATTCTGATGAAACATCAAATTTGTAGTCTCTGCCATTTTCCTCCTCTGGTTCCATCCGTTTATAAAACAGCATGTAAGCACTGTGCGTCTTTAAGAAAAAAACATCTGTATAATCTTTGCTTTGAGAGATAAATCACAAAAGTAGAAATATAATAATATAACAAGTGTTTGAAAATACCTTTTCAAAGGAGAAGTCCATAAATTTATCAGTAACAGAATCGTAAGTTTTTGTCTGTCGAGAAGAAAGCAAACCCATTAATAACAAGCTTTTCTAATGGCCTGGCTATTGACAGTTTGAGATAAATGTGCAAGCAAACTACTTCAGGACATTTGCAGAGAGGCAGCTGGCAATTCCTTTCTTGTTCAAAGTAGTCTTCTTTCTGTTCTTCTTCTACAGTGGCCTATTCTGATTTTTTCAGAGTTGCAATGCAATATGGTGACCTAGACCTCATCCAGCCTCTTCTAGCTCACTGACACCTCTTCCTTTTAGGCACCTAAAGGTATTCCATCCACTTGCCAAACAAAGTATTTTTTTCATTTATTTCTGCATTATCAGACAAGGAGTTTTCTTATTTACAGGGCTGATTTAATAAGAAATGGCCTTATTAAAAATGTGTTTTATATAATGATATATCATTATAAAAATGATACAAAATTATCATTTCAAGCATAACTTGAGTGTTGTTCAACAGTTATTTCTATTATTACTGTGAAAATATATTAAGATTCACGTCAAAGGGCAGTGGTCTGACCCAAAACACAAGAGCTGATATTGTATTAAAAACCTTTGAACTACTGAAAGCAAAAAAAACATCAACTTAAGAAATATTATCTTCTTAAAATAAAAGGAACAAGCAAAACTATTTAAACCTGTCAATCCATTGGCCTGAAAAGCACGTACAAGTAACAGAGCTCAAACTTCTCTGCTGAACAGCAGTATAAGCTGTACACAGATCTGACAGGTTTTTAGTTTGGTTCTGTCACCAGTGAAAAAGGATCTGACCATAAGATGTTCACAGACCAGAGTGTGGAAATCACTGACACAAGGCACAGACAAAGATAAAAAACCCTGGTTTTTTTCCACAGGAGGCATAACCTTGAAGTAATTATTCCAGTAAACAGCCTGAGCAAAGCAGCCATTCAAGCAAAGGATTACTAATCAGTTGCATACTCATCTTCTAATAAGTAAATACATAATAATATGATAAAAAACAGACATAGGGAAGAACTCTCTCTTCTCTGGAGAGGGACTTCATTAATTCATTCTGATTCATTAGTATAACCTACACCGTACTTTTGATACCTGTCTTTTAAAACCACATGAAAATGCTCGTCTTCATATTCACAAATTAAATATGATAGTTGGTACAGAAGAAATTAAGACCCGTCTCCTTTATCATCATAACAACTTCTGTTGTAGAAAGCATCACCAGCTTGCAAGCAGTCTCGCTTTGCCAAGCCTTTCATCCCCCCAAAGGAGGGGGAAACCCTTTGAAGACACTGCTGGTGGAAGAACAGCTATCTACATGAACATAAGGTAAGTATCACCTGCACAACAAAGATGTCAAAGGTTTAACAAAACCCAGCTGACGCTTCTAACTGTTTCACAGACAATCACAACAGGTGGCAGACCAAAGCTGAACACTATGGAGTCATTCACAAAAGTCTTCAGAACAGATACTGTAATGGTTGAATGTGACAAAAAAAAGTTGTCATAACTTACAGTCATTTCTCCACCAAAACATTCAGAAGCAAGCTGGGCAGAATCAAATGGTTTCACTTCAGCGTCATTGAAAAGATACCTGTAAAACAGTATGCTTTCAGAACAACTGCTGGTTGCTTCTAAGGGCAAATAAAGCATAACAAGCACTGAAAATGATTCTTTAGGTTTTAAGTATTCTTATTAATATCTAACGTCTTCCTTGAATTACAGAAAAAAACCCTGGTCCCCAAAGTGACCTCCTTTCAATAAGATCAGGAAGTCAGCATTTCAACAGTTCTTGTTTGGGTTTTTTTTTTTTTTTTAAATCAAAAGACACATTTATTTTCCTCATTTTTCCAGCCTGTCACTTGTACAAGTAGGACTTCAACGCAGCTGAGAATATTCTCCTTTTCAATCTCAGTGAAATGGAAATCAAAATTAAAAAGAGGAGAATCATTCCATGTAACAGTACAATTCAGACTGGAAGGAGGCAGGGAAGATGGTACATCGTCATGGATCGATTCCCTTTGGAGCAGAGATTGGGTCACGAGTTGCAACTGGTTCAAAAATGCTCCAGCTACCTACTGAAGAGACAGGAATAGAAGAAACCTTGTCTTTTATTCCAAGGCCTCAGCTGAGAATCTGAGATATGACATCCAGAAACAAGAGGCAGAGAGCGTTCCCCACTTCATATCACCTAGCAAGACCCTGCTCTTTTCCATGTCTCATCCCTTTCCCAGGCTACTTCTCCCAACTTCTTCCTCTTCACAGCCACGATATGCTCAATGTATGCAGACGTTTCCAAGTTAGAAGTGGTATGTCGAAGTTAAAATGAAAAAATAAAAATTTTCATTAAAAAACCCCTAGTGCATAGCGTTTATTTCTCCATCACTTATGTGTAAGAAGATCCTGTCTCTTTTTTTTAATCTTTGAAAATGAAATCCTGACGAATATTCCAGTATGTCACTGTAAACTGCATCTAGAATGGGTTGGCCCATAAGAAAAGATTACCAGTTAGATAAACTTCAGAATCCAGTGGCAAAACAATTTCACACATAAAAATCCCAGAAAGAACACGTTTAGATAACCTAGGTATTGTAACAACATTTCTGCCATACAGTATGCAACGAGTTTAAAGTGAAGAAGAATCCAAATTGTCGTTTCATTGAAAACAAATAGAATGAAAATGACCAAATTCCACCATCATAAATGCAGCTGCTTGTCAAAGGTAACATTTTATGAAGAACTATCTATTAAATATTACTGTTCAGCTGTACTGAAGTAAGATTAAAATAGTCATTGATAGTTGTGTCAAGAAGCAAGCACTGGCTGAAATGTGAGGCTAGCACGGCCTTCTCCTGCCGCCCCTGCAGCCAAGGCACTCCACAACTATTGCAGCTACCCCACACAAATTTCCAGGCTGGTAAATTGGTATACTTAAAACTTATCAAATTCCAGCATCTTGTGCTTTCGAGAGGAACCTACAGCACTTATCTCCTATACAACTGCGTCTGAGAAAGTCAGCAGGCTTTACTTATTTTAAAATGAGAAGTTTTAAATGTTGTTTTGCGTAACTCACCATTTGTTGTTTTTGTAAGCGTGGGGATTGACTATATCTCTGATAAAACTGTAGTAATGGCCACCATCTGCTGTTCCTGTATGAACCGTTACGCCTATTAAATCATACTCATAACTTTCAGTTTCTTTTAAATATTCACCATCTTCCTTAAAACCTGAAATAATTTATACAATGTTTAATCAGTCATGTCCTAAACACCTGAACTTCAACATCAGTATGCTTTCCATAAATATTTCCTGCAGTTGCACTTCATTTCTTTTATTTTCTGCACTGCACAACGACAGACAAAAAACTTCATACCCGGAACAAGCAGCACAGATCCCAACTCCTGTAAAACAGTTACAGCTTTGCAAAACACCACTGCTGAAGAGGTCAGGACTAATAACTAAGTTATTCCACGTTAGCGCATCTGATTTATGATGACAGTTAGTCAGACATTTGCTGATGTTCAAGTATAACTCTGCAAAATCAAAATAGGCCAGCTACAAACTGTATGTAACTATTTGTAATGTCTCATACTTTAAAAACGTACTTAATAATAATAATAATAATAATACTACCTTCTTTTCTGTCATTTTTTCCCATGAGAAAATCTTCGGTGTAAGGTGTCATATCCAAACGTAAAGGGAATGAAAAATGCGTATTGACTTTCTCCTTCATCATAGTTACCATATTAAAAGTGTATCTCATTGTGTTGAAGCTTAAGATACGAGGTAATTTCTTAAAACATGCCCTGAAGGATTAGAAATAATCGTAATTTACAATAAGCTTAGTAGGTTGAATTGTATTTTCACAAAGATTTAAACACATTTACTTCAAACATAAAATGGGAAATCTTTTGCTAAGGCACGCAAGTATCAAATTCACCTATCATAATGCCCTAGAGCAGGGCAGTCCAACTGGCAACAGAAAGGTCAGATTTAGCCTATTGAACAGTTCCATTTAGCCTATCGTTGTGCCTTGGAAGAAACATCACGTTTACTCACGCGCCTGGAATGACAGCTTTCTAAAATGGTATCGTAAAATGAGTCATGAAGGAATTTAACAATGCAAATCCCCTCATCAGGCGCAGCTACTATCTTGCAACTGACGAGCTTCAATGCGGAGCGTGGCCTGTATTAAATCTCATAAGCTTCACAATAACGATTTTAAAGTAGGTTACTCTTTCCCCCCATGTCATTTTAAACAGCTACAAAAACAACTACGAGGTTTCTCATCTCTAAAAAAGAAATGTTAGCTGCAATAAAAAGAAGCTGTAAAATTTGTATTTGGCTTTCTCTTTATTAGCAGACTTTTAAATACGCAAAGATTTTAAAAATTCCCATGTTTAATTAAGAAATTTGGGGTTCCATATGAAACCTAAGCAATTATCCTGCACAATGAGTAACGCTGAACAACCTCTGAAAGAATTTGATCTTTCATAAACTGGAGAAGGAATAGATTTCAAAAGGTAATTTATTTTTATTTACATTAAGAATAAGTCACGAACATTTTACTGTCTAGGTGATCTTTTGCTAAGACACATTCTTTGTTTTGGAAATCTGATTTCTTAGTGATGTGCTCATTTTGCAGAGGGACCACATCCTCATAGGCACACAGCAGCAAGCTGAATAAAACCACAGTCCTGTTTCACCCAACAGATTACTCTTATTCCAATAGTAATTTCAGTAATTTACTAAAAAGAAGCACTAGGAACGTTCAATGTCGTCTTAATCGTACCTTTTTTCAGCCCTCACTTTCTTCCCACAATGAGAACATGTATACATGTTGTCACCTTCCAACGTATCTTTAATAGTTACTTCATCAAGAGATTCCTACGTATAAGAAACAAACGAAAACAAAATAAACGAATCGAGGAGCTTATGTTTATCTTAAGTATATGTATCTTGTTCTTGCATGGCCTGCTTTACAAATTCCTCTCTTGCAATCTAACAGTCAGTTTAATCAACGCTTCCAGAAGTTATTTCAGTGAAGGTGGTTAAAGGCACCAAAAAGTTTGCAAAAACAGCATGCACCTGAACCGAGAGAAGAGTTTGACAGGAAAACCAGTTCTTAACCTAGACACAAAATTAAGAAACCAATTCAGAAAGATGGTACTCAATATTCCAAGTTGTCCCAAAGAATTCAAGTATTTCAAAATTCCAAGTGTTGCTTTAAAAACTGGGAAACGTAAGATTATGCCGGTGGAAGTTCTAAATTAATATGAAATAGTACGTGTACATGTAAAAATCTTTTGACGTTTTCAATTCTCTCACATAAAAAATGTCCCTAACAATTGCAAAACACAGAAGTACACAGACTGTAACAACACCTTTAGTCAATTCCAAATGTAAACAGCTGATAGCACATTGTATTGACAAGATAAAACTATTCCGCCAAATTACCTAGCAATATCAGCCTAGAAACACACCAAAACTAGAGCAGATACAGAAAGCATCAACACAGTTAACAGCAGAGTACAGTCCTTCATACTTGACTGTGCCCATATATAACTGTCATCTACGCTACGTATCTCAGCCTGTCATTACTTACATAAATATTCTTCATATCTGCCACCTGGCATCTTACTGTATAGAACTCTTCCGCAGTCTGACTTACATGCTCACAGTCCTAAATCACAGCAGTGAAAGAGAAAACCAATGAAATAAATGTTCTGAGGAGTTAAAAAAAGAAAAATCTTTAGAGGGTAAGGATAGGGAAAGAATACTTACCAAAGAAACAACGTTGTTTGTGATAACACCACCAAACAAACTCTTCACTGTATTTTTCTGTGAATGAATTAATAAATTCTGTCAAGGAAATTTGAGCACATCCATAAGTTTTCAAGCTCCCTTTGCTCCCTCTTAATAACTCACCAGTTCTGGAGACATTTCTTCTATTTTTGTTATTAGGTCAGTGAAGAATTCAGTCATATCTTTTTGCTCTCCAGTGTTCAGTGGCTGCTTATCCATGGTGTAGGTTTTACAGAAAGGCCTTGGATTGTATGCCTTACATTCGCTTTCCTTTAGGTGAACGATATGAAGCAAAACAAATCAACGTAAATCCATAGTTACACAGATGTACTGAACATAGCTATATGAACATCTATTTGAAAGGGAACATCATTTTACACATGATAGCTCCATATGCCTTTTAGGCAACAAAGCTGTTAAACGCTAAAATGCTTCTGATGAAATAATTATTATTATTATACTACTAT